>VNJV01000452.1:0-125375 GCA_008042635.1 Drosophila nikananu | reverse complement strand
ACATTTTTGTACAACAAAATACTCTCTGGGCCGCTGACGGTGTTTCTGTCTGGAAATCCGTGGGACTGTACTTGCGAACTTTTCTCAAACGCCAGAAATATTTCGCTTTTTATAAAAGATTTTAGAGCAATGGAATGCAGTAATCTGCGAAAGCGTCTTGCATGGGTTAAAGAGAGTGAAGTATGTCCGTCATACTTTATATACCCTCTACTTCTATTCGCCTTCATCATGACAATTATTACATTTCTGAATGCATTTGTTTACTTCAAGCAGCCCATCCTCATGTGGTTCTATGAGCACGAAATATGCATGAGCATGGCTGTCCGCATGGACTTGGAACGCATGAAGAAATTTGATGCCTTCCTAAGCTTCACCCACAAGGACGAACATCTTGTAGAGGATTATGTGGAGAGGCTAGAGAACGGGCAACGGAAGTTCCGCCTGTGCTTCTACCTGCGGGACTGGAATGTGGGTGCATCCATTCCCGAATGCATTATCCAGTCGGTGAAGGATTCGCGGCGCATTATCATCCTGATGACGAAGAACTTTTTGGAGTCCACCTGGGGGAAGCTGGAGTTCCGGCTCGCTCTGCACGCCACATCCCAGGATCGGTGCAAGCGGCTGATCGTAATCCTCTATCCGGATGTCGAGAACTTTGACGATCTGGACAGCGAGCTGAAGGCCTACATGGTGCTGAACACCTACTTGAGGCGGGACAACCCGAACTTCTGGAACAAGCTTGTGTACTCTATGCCGCATATTTCTTGAAGTAATAAAATATAATTTCTGTAATTTAAACTATAATATATTCTTCATGTACTCAAAATATAACTAATTATATTTTATATACTTTTTTCTATGGAAATAACAATTGGAATTGAAGCAAATATAAGCAAAGATTATGTATAAATAATTTACTTTACTGGTTTTTTAAAAAACCAATTTGATTTGGCCCTTCCACAACGATCTTTGACAGCTCTCCTAACCCATTTTAATCCAATTTCGTCCTGCACAATCCTTTTCGGCCAGAATCCAGGGCTCTTGGGGGCCATTGTCAAAAGTTAATCAAATCAATGTTTGCTGTCGACCAGAGCCAGGCGCTTAGCTTAGTTACGTGTCTATTTGTTATTTGTCAATCACTAAGCTACTTTATGTGTGTCAATCGGGGTGGGTGCGATGAAGGTGGTCCAGAAGCGGCATCTGCGGACCAGGTGCCAGAATCATTTCGGCCCACTTTGAGCCCGGCCCGGGATATGCCCTCGAGTACTTTGTTCTTACACTTGACTGACTGCCCATGTCCTTCGTGTCCTTCGCTGTGTGTGTTTTTGTGCCCAGAGCGACCCCCACATGTTGTCCTCTAGCCGCCGTTCATGGTCCACCTAGTACACATAACACCGTTTCCAATTTGAGCCCCAAAAATCGAACTTGGACAGAGACATTGGAATTGAAGTCAAAAGCAAAAGCAAGGGCCCCACCACTGGCGCCCAACTTTGTGTAGGTTTTGTTTCAAATTCAGCAATCCATTTTATGTGGCGCAACAAAATCCATCGATAGTAAAGGCAAGCTTTGGCACAAAGTATGGAATATATAGGAGCAGCTTGTGTCTGAAAATGAAGGCGGAAATCTTAGATAATACGGAAAAACAAATGAGAATTTATTTCATGTAATTTATTTTCAGAATTTAACTCAGAAGTCCGTCATTTTAGGAACTCAGCTATCTTAAAGCTATCTATCCATTAATTTAAATTTCCTAAAAATAGTATTTAAATTATTTAAATTGAAATAAAATATTAGTTCCCCACTTGTGTCCTAAAATTTATTCTTTTTTTTTTGTTGAATTTAATTGGATATGCCCAAGGGTGCGCTTTTCTCATTCTCTCCCTATCTCTGCCACCAAATTTCCCTCATTCGCTCTCTCATTCTCTCTGGCTGCCTCCCCTGACACACCTGTCCTTTCCCGCCCCCAGCCACACCCACATACACACTGATGGTGATGCACTTTGTTTGCCATTTTCAAATCGCACGTGGCTTACAATAAATTTTCAGTTACGTTTCCTTGTTTTTGCGTCTGTGCTCTTGCCTGTGTGCGTTATTTCTTTCATCACGGGCGCACACATACACTGAGAGAAAATTCCAGTACAAAAGGTTTTATTAATAAAAAACTTTAAACAAAGGAATTATTTACATTAATCTCGCGATATAAATTTAATATATTTTTTTATACATAGATGAATATAAATAAAACAAATACTAATAATATCCCGCAATAGTATAAATATCTTGATAATTAAATATATATTTCTAGGGAACCTGTTTAACTATCTTGATATTTATACCCTTAAAGGGTCTTATTAATAGTTGTTATTTTAATGATGCCTAAAATAAAAAAATATACGATGTACTATATAAATTAAAAAAAACCCTAATGATGTTTAACAATAAATTTCAGGGTTGACGATAAAAGATTTGTTTTAGGCATTATGTTGTTAGCATAAAAATAATAATAAATTATATAATATACCTATTTTTTTTAAAATATATTTTTATAATATTTTTCGACGTGTGACAGAACTATACACGGGGGGAAAGTGGGGAAAAATGAACCAAGGGGATGGATGGTGCTCCCAAATTGGCTGCTGGGTAAGCAGTAAAACATTTTCCGATGACAAATGCAAAAACAACACACGCACACCCAGCCAGTTATGGCCAAATGCGCACTCACACAAAGCCAACGATATAAGGTTTCAGGTGAAATTCCTCAAATTCCCGTGAGAAGGAACCGTGAGTTTTATGCAAAATCTTCATTGTCTGCGGGAAATGCGGTAGCAAGGACAAAAGATGTCTACAACATTTTCCCCCAGCTTTTCGTTTACGTGTGTAGGATTTGGAAAATCCATGCCGCGACTGGAAAGTTTTTGGCTTATTTGGTAATCTTCAAATTGGCTAGACTATAAGAAAGAGTTATGACATATTGACAAGGACTTTAATAAATATTAGCAATAAAAAAGCTGTTTTCCAAAATATTGATGTTTTTAAAGCTTGATTGTTAGATATTAGTATATGGTTTTGCGAGTAGCTGAATAAGAAATACTACAAAATGCAGTTTCTAGCTTTGCAATAAGATAAACTGACATTTAAACAGGTATTTAAAGCCCTGACAGGGACCACGTGGCTTCTGTTCTTGCGCAACAGCCTCATTGCCAAAGAAAGGCTTCTGGCTTCGATGGCGAACTGAACATAAAACTGCAGTCTCCTTCACAGCCTGTGAAAAACTTGAAAACAGCACGCACTTGCAATTTGGGGCATTTTATTAGCCACTCGGAGCTCGGAGGCAGCACATTGTCGAGCAATTCCGAAAGCCACAAAATGTAAGGCTGCAAGCTGACTGTGCCGCTGCTGCTTCAACTGCTGTTGCTGCTGCCTCTGGCTTTGCTGCAGTCATGACAAAAGCACAGCCAAAAAAAAAAAAAAAAGGAAAAACTAAAAAACTTTCGGTACAGGAGCATAGCAAGCGGCAAACCTCCTGCCGCCACACAACTGGCAATGAAGCTAATTTTTCACGCAGTTTTGAGTACACATGCCACAAAAGATGCCTTCAAGCGGAGCGCCTCCTTGCAGGCCCTCGCGCTCTCCTTTTTGCTCCAGTGCCGAAAATACAGAATGGGGCACGACCCCGACTGGCCCCGGCATCTAGAGTCGCGTCGAGGTCAAGCGCCTGCAATTTGCCAGCACTCCTTGCACGCAGCTTTGTTTTAAGCGTTCCTTTTGCGGGGACTGTACTCGGTTTTCCATTGTAGTTTCCCGGCTGGCGAAAAGCAAAGCGAAAAGCGATAGTCTCTGTGACCTGCATTTGTAAGATTTAACCAGGGACCCCAAACTAATCTCTATGGTTTATGGTTTAATGTTACATAAGGGAATTATATTTAAATTATATTCAGAGCTGCGAATGTACCAAATTTTAATTCTAAACATATCAACATTAAAACGATTTTGTAGTACATTTTATTCCAAAATATAAAATATCAGTGACCATCCTTAGAGAGAATATTCCCTCATGATTATTAAGCCTCATGTCGTGCCTCATGTCGTCTCCTGTTGTCCGGTAGCACAAATTCCACTCGGTCTCCTACACTCACCTAAGCCCTTCGTTACGCATATTTTCCAGACTCTTCAGTGGACCAAAATGATTTGATTTCGTTGCACAGAGATACGGGAATACGGGAACCAGAAGAGTACGGGGAATACGGGGGATACAGCTTTATGGCCACGATTTTCGGCCGTGGCCCGACGACACCTGGACCGCGGCTAATTAAGTGAGGCGACGCAAATGCCGACGACAGCGGGTGTCGATGGCTAGTTCATTGGACCGGGCTGTGCCGGCTAATTAAAAGGCGGCCGCGTCTACGTGGATGCAATGCCAAAAACGGAACCACAAACAGAAATTAGGAGCCTATGCTTTTCAGACCCTTTTGGCATGCAAAACACGTTCGTCCTGCAAAACAATTAAATGGAACGCCAAGGCCCCCGCATCCGGTTTCGGATCGGATAGGATCCTTGATGTTGATGTTGGTATCCTGGTCAAGCCTCAATGTCGTCGCCAATTGGCAGGTTCATGGGAGGCGGGAGTGGCGCCGGTGTGGGTGTGGCAGTGGGTGGGTCGATGGGGCGGATCCCATAGCCACTCAAACACATCCCCGCGGCGCAACCTTGATTGCCGGAGGCCGGGGAATTGGCACGCAGCGTTGGGTAGCGGGACAATTAATGGCTTCACTCTCCTCGTGCAAATTGACAACCGTTTGCCATCGCTTAAAAGCGTCCCCCAAGTGGCCTTCGAAACTGTAAGCTTTAACCCACGCAATTGGTTAATTTTATGGCTACAACTTTGTCGGTTTGCTGAAGGTTCCAAAATTTTTTGGCAAATTTTGTATAAGGCACAAAGTCCGGAAGCCATTAAGAATTAATTTAAATTAATTATTATTGAATTTATAAACTGTCAGGAATTTTTTTAATTAGCTGCTTAATTCTCTATAATTTATAGATAGAATATATTTCAAGAGATTTATGTCATTCAACTGTGGAATAGCTACAAGTCCAGGTGGAAATGTCAAGCTGTCAATAAAGTGTCAGCCTCAGTTGGAGGTGCTCTCTCCTTCTAATAGAAGCCCGGCAATTGTGCAACTTCATCGCTTCTTAAACTTTCACATGCCAGAGGGATTCTCATTCCATTTTCATGCCTTTCCATTTCAGTAAACATGGCAGCCACTACGTCCCCGTGATATGCACCTGCGATATGGATACGGATAGCTTTTTTTCGCTCCGGCTGCTTTACAGAGCGTTGTCATCGTAGCTATCATAATACTGGGCCTCGGTGTGGGAAATGCATTTTATGAGGGGTACCAAGGGGTATACTCATTGCGCCACAGGGAATGAAATTAGAGGATTCGTGAAAGGGAGTTGCCACCAAGGACATATACATACATACATATACATACATATTTTAATGGGCATTATCTTGGCACAAAAGCTTAGATATTTTTAAATTTAATTGGGAGTTAAGTTTTGAACATTTTTAATGAAATTATGCTTGTAGTATTTCAACTTCTAAAATCATGATGATTAAAATGCAGGAAACTTATAAACATTCCTTCTTCTAACTCTCTTTTTTTACCCACAAGCTAAATAAATGTGTACCTTAATATTCATAAATTCTTAAAATACCCACTAATTTTTTTGAAAAACAATTAGAGGTGTGAAAACCTTGGGTACTACACTCTCGACCACACACTGACCTGTGCCAGTCCGTAGCTCCCCGTTTTTGGTGTCAGCTTTTCGCACCTGTGGCTCTCTGGGAGCACTGTAAAGTATGCAGCGCCCTCTTTTTTCTGCGAATCCCCGACACATTTGAATATGCCAAAAGCAGCTGCAGGGCGTCAAGCAGACAAGCCGGCGGCGTGAATGGTGGGCGGGTGGACTAGCACGTGGGCGTGGCACTCATTGTGCGGTCGAAATTCGGCTTCCCATGATGGCACCGCGTTGCGAATGCTTGGCATCCTTTTGCCTTCGACGCTCGCACTGCGATGCTGACACAGATTTTGGGGCGATTTATGCTCCTCCTTCCGCTGTCCCCTGGCAAATCCTTCGGCCTCATCCTGGTTTTGGCATATGCGTCCCTATGTGTGTGTGTGAGAGAGTAAAGGGGAAGTTCTGAAAAACCAGCTTTCTTTTTTGGCCCTCGATAAGAAATTGGTTGATTGGCGACGCTTTAAAGTTAATGCCAAGGTGAAAGAGCGCTGCAAATAAAAGTTTATCTGAAGAGATTACGTTGGGGTTAAGGGCAGACTGATGTTTGTTGCAAGTACACCTGCGAATTGAAATATATATTATTGAAAAACAAGAAAGGAAGCTAACTTCGTCACACCGAAGTTTGTATATCCATGCAGCCTACCCTTTTTTAAAAAAATATAGGGGGTTATCATAAAAAATGTAAAAAATTTGCCAAATTTTAGAAATCGAGTTTTGAATGCAGAAAAGTTCTCCCGCAAAAACAAAGAAGAAAAAACCAAACCAGAGTGAAATCGGTTGAGTTTAAGCCAAGTTATGATCAAAAAACCCTTTAAGGAGTTACCGATTTTTAGGAAAAAAATTTACCCTTTTTTTAATGTGGGTAACATCATAAAAATTGTTAAAAATTGGCCAAATTTTAGAAATTGAGTTTTGAATGCAGAAAAGTTCTCCCGCAAAAACAAAGAAGAAAAAACCAAACCAGAGTGAAATCTGTTGAGTTTAAGCCAAGTTATGATCAAAAAACCCTTTAAGGAGTTACCGATTTTTAGGAAAAAAATTTACCCCTTCTTTAACGTAAATAAAAATTGTTAAAAAGTGGCCAAATTTTAGAAATTCAGTTTTAAATGCAGAAAAGTTCTCCCGCAAAAACAAAGAAGAAAAAACCAAACCAGAGTGAAATCGGTTGAGTTTCAGCCAAGTGATGATCAAAAAACCTTTAAAGTGTTATTCCCAGATTTTGCATCGCCTTAACTATTGAATTAGTAGTCTCCTGCAATTTCGCTTGTGGCTAAGATTTTTTCCTTTTTTGTGTTTTACTTTTTCAGTAGGATTAAGGACTCGAATTGTGTGCAAATCTGCCGCTAATGCGATTTGCCTCAATATGAGATTGAGACGCTGACAAAGTTTTGAGTGCGGCCAAAACTATGTCTCATTTCTGCAGGCGAAGAACCTGCTGCTAGTCAAATAAATATTTAAGGCGAACACGTGTCGTCCGTCGGAATCTGGCCTGTGGCGGCGGGAATGAGAGTCCTTGAAGTCTCGCATCCTCGAACTTGGGACAGACGGAAGAGCACGCCGCGGCGTGTCCCGCAAATAAACTTGTGTGAGTACGGGACGTATACGTTATTCCTACGCACACATCATTCCGTATTCTCCTCTGCTTTCTCCGGCGTTTAGTTCGCTTTTTGCCACATCCCTCGCGCCCCTCTGGCCCGGCGACAGCCTCACACGTTGCGGACACCAGCTCGTGTTGCGGGGAAGGGGAAGCGTGTCGCCCTTTATTTGGCCAAAGCCGTTGACTTTTACATGGCCATAACAAAAATGTGTCAGGAATTCTGTGCTCAATTGCTGATGGCAGGCGGGAAAATCGAGGGGTTAGGATTCTCAGGACAGAACAAATAAACTAAAGTAGCTAGGGTCCAGGCTATGGTTTCTTCTGCATTACAAGTGGAAATTTACAGAAATTGGATAAATCTCCCGAAGGATTCCCCAGAGAAATTTGCGTTGCTTAAAGTCTGTAAACAGGGAAATTTAAAAAACTAACTTAAACTTAACAGAATGCTTAATGCTAGTTTTTTAATAACTTATAAGAAACTTATTTCCCATTTAAATGGCACTCATTTCTGTCCACTTTTCGGCGAAGAATTTGTTTGTTATCTGGCGAAATTATTTTCAAGAATACTCCTCAGTATTTGAAATCATATATCCTGAACTTGTGGTCACGCTTGTCTAAAGCAATTTCATAATTTGCCAACTCTGCTTTCCTAACACAATTTCCAATGAAATTTAAGCCTTCTCGCTCTTGGTTCAGTAACAATGGAGCTTCACAGATCAAAGCCGAACAATGGAAATCAATTGACCAACTTGGCCCACGTGAATGCGCCTAGTTAGCGCTTTCGATTCGGCCAAACTTCATCGCATAATTGTGCCCAAAAGTGTGAACAGGCTGATTGGAAAACGTGGCCCGCACAGGGACGGCTCAAAGGACACACCCATGCCGCAGAGATGGCAACGTTCGAGAGCTCTGGACTGAACTTTCGCCTGTCTGAGATTCAGCTGAAATTGTATGCAAACAATGCAGTTAGTTTAGGGCCCCCCCTTTATCTCCTCGCTCCACTTCCAATTCCACTGCCATCCTTGCAATGGCCAACTGCAGTCATTTTGGAAAATCCATTCTTGGGCGCGGCACGCACAGAGAAAAAGCCAGGCCACCGAATGCCAAACGCATTCGCAAATTGCCAGGACAATGGCCGAAGAGGGGATTGCCTTCGCTGGAAGTCAGCAGACAGAATATCTGAATATCAGCAAAGAACGGCAGCTGTAGTACGTGCACTTGGCCCTCTCCGGGGAGTGGCCGGGAATTGTCGGGGAAATGCAAATGGAATGAGAATTTGTTGACTTTAATTCGATCCTAGAAGCATGAACTGCACGTGGTTTCGAGGCAGTCCTTGAATCAAAGATTTAAATTTATCTGACAAAAAATGAGAATAAGAAAGGATTTCTTAGAAGGCAATATTTAATCAGATTAGTAAAGTCTTAAAATGTTGAGCAACTAAGGTCTTGACATCTATGATGACACACTTATTTGCAAGCAGGAATTAAATGCCTTATTTAACACCCTTGTTGTAATATATATTACTTAAAATAATTTCTTAACTTAGCTTATATAGGACTCTTATATACTGATGAGATTAGTGGTCAAACAAATCTAAGTAACTATCTCTCTGCTTCTATTTATGTGAATTTAAACAAGCCATTCAACACTCCTAATAACATATGTCAAATATTTAATATATATATTATTTAATATAGAAGACTAAGTCCCCTAGCTGGGCTTTGGTTATCAATTCACGGCTTCATTAGATTGAGATTCATTCCGCTGTTTCTTGTTTGATGCAATCCATAATCAGCAGAAATGCTGCAACTACGCACTGGCTCAATGTCAATCCATCCTGGGTCTGCCCTCGCCTCCCCCAGCCACATTATAACATATGCAATCACAATTGTCAATTGTACAAATGACAGCGAGCATAAAGGATCCTGGAGGGGCGAAAGGACGAGGACATGGAGACGTTGCAGACGTAGTCAACAATTACGGTTAGTGCCACAGTTTGACTGCGGTGGATCCTGCCCACAGTAGTTGCAATCATTGTTAGTTGAGTTCTCCGACCAGTCCAAGTGCACAGGGAAAAATAATTCAGTCTCATTAGATATGCTAAGGAAATATTACACTTTCAATAGAAATATTTAGTTAACCAGTTTAGTTAACCAGTTTAACCAAAGTTATAATCCCTAAATTTTGTAGAATATCTTTAAACACCCCTAAATTTTTTCTGGCTGCGCTTGAATCTTAATGTGATTGTCAAGCCAGCGAATGGAAAGTGGAAAGCACCGGGGGAAAATAAAGGAAAAGTGCAGAGCTGTCAGCCTGCCGCTGTTCCTCCACTTGGAATGTGTGTATAATGGGCATGAATGAGCTGAAGCTGAAACCGTAGCTGGAGCCAGAGACGGAGCCGATGGCTATGGCGATGTCAATGCCTCTGAGACATGTGGCAGGTGGAAAATGGGGAAAACGGGGAAAACACGGCCTGCCGACAGGCGCCTGACAGCGTAACATTTGCCAGAAAAGCGGCAACAATGCAGCGGCCAGGAAGGCGTATTGTCATTGCAATTGAACGAGTCACTGAATGAGTGAATGACTGGCCGCCCGGCCGTATGCAAAAAGGAAAAATCCCCTCCGGTCCTTCTGCGCCCCGAGCCGATCTTAGGACCTCGGTAGGAAAAGCTTTTAGAATAATGCCCGACGAGATGGAAATCGAGTAAGGCGCACACGGCCCAAAGGCAAAGCCGGAAAAACATTTAACTAAATTGCAAATGGCAAACAAAAAATATCTGGGGAAAAGGCCGACAAAATCCTCTTGTTACGCTCAATATGTTTGCCTTGAGGCGGGGCTTCCGGAAAAATTGCAAATTTAATTTGAAGTGGATGGAAGTATGCCGCAATAAATTCTAATTAAAAGCAAGTGCCATCAATCAAGACTCAACGAGAGAGGCCAAGGCACATTTTTCACTTCAATTAATCAGCCCACACACAGAGGCCTCTGAGCAAACTGATGATGATGTCTCACTTCAGATCCGCTTTTTGTCCCAGGGAGAGCCAGGCTTTCCATTTCCATTTTGGCTCATGTCAAAGGCCTAGACTACTTTTAGGCGCCTTTATCGCATTACGCATTTATCACCAGAGCCAGGGGGGAGATTGGCAAGGACTCGAGTGAGTGTGTGTGCTCTCCATAATGATAAAAAAGACAATGAGACCTCCTCTCTATGTGCGATAATTATGTGGGCGTCTCTGAGTGCGCCACACCAGAGAAATAAAGGACGCCAAGTGACCCGCAAGTTAAGCTGTCGTCCTGGTCGCAAAAAAGGAACACAAAACACAATGAAGAAAGGGCCGGCAAAATGCAACGCAAAGTGAAATGTAAGTAGTCTTGAGACTTAAAGCGTTGGGACTTATGCATATAGAACCAGGGAGGGAGGATAGCATCCGCCTGCCACACAGCAGTGTACCAAACTGACCCCGTTCTGAATACTATGCTAATGAACTGCTCGGGTTCGCTGGTTTGGTGTCCTTTTTTTTGGGGCACTTGGAACGAAACAGAGACCAGAGAGTTTTTCGATTCAGGATGAAGATATGCATAATTGAGATGGATTTACAAGTCAAAAGGTAGTACTGAGCCAAAAGCTTTGAAAGGAAGTCTAACCAACTACGATCAACATTTTTAAATAACATTTTTTTTTAGTTTTATAAGAAATCTCATTAGATGGAAGTACAACTTAACTCCTTTATCTAATCTTTAATCTGTAAATCCTCTTTCCTCCCTTTAATCTCCAGATCCCATTTCTATAATCTCTCAAAAACACACACAGATCTCTGACCTCCCACATTTTCAGCTGACTTCAAGTCCATTTATCTCTGGCATGTCCATCGTGCTGAATTTTCAATAAAATCCCCGACAGAACTGCCAAAGTGAAATAGTCCGGAGGAAAGCTTTTCATTACATGCCAAACTTTTCACAAAATATATTAAAAAACACAAAATACCCGCGACCAGTTAAAACTATCCCTAGGAAAACTGAAAAAAGAAAAACTCAATTCACCCAAAATGGACGCCATTTGGTGCTGTGGAAAAACGCACACACAAGTTTTCGAACGAACCTTGGTGGGGAAAAAAGTGCAATAAGTGTGCGAGAGCGAGGAAAAGTTATAAAATTAAAACTCTTATTCATTCCACGTTGAGCTCCCTCTTACACGCTCTGCTGTTGAACTTCCCAACTTGCATACGTCATTTCAGCAAATTAACGCAACCGAGAGGAAAATATAATAAGAAGTCCGCATTATGCGACATAAATCAAACGGATCTGGGCTTGGGATGGTGTTCTGCGGGGGAAAAAGGAGGAATAAAAGCCCCACCAATGCTGTTTTTTTATATTTTATGGTCTCAATGAACAAGGAAAGTAAGCGAAAGAGTTGGCTTCCTGAATGAAGATAATGGTGCATTTTAATAGATTTCACAAATATTAAAACATATTTAAGAGCCATAATAAATATACCATATGTATAAATTATTATTATTATGATTAACCTTGAAATTCCCTCTCTACTCACCACTAAAACCCATTTTAATTCATACAACTCTTTATTCTTAATATTATTTGAATGGTTTATTATTTTAAAAATATTCTTAAAGGTTCCCTTTCAAGGCAGTCTTATTTTTAGGGTAATCTTTGAGTCACCTTGAAATTCCCTCCCCACACATGACCTTTTAATATTCATTTATATACAAAAATATAATTTTTTTTGTAGGCAGCTCTCCCCTCTGCGGTTTGATAACAATTATTTTAAACGCAGCGCCTCCGGCCATGCACGCTGGCCATTCATTTTTATATTTGTTTTAACTTTTTTTGGCCCAACCTTCTTTTAGCGTTAGCGTCGACATAAAAGAATGTTTCATTATTTATGCGGCTTTTTGTGGGCTTAGCCTTATTCAGCTGCCGCCGCTGATGATGATGACAACGAGAACTATGTTGGGGTCGATTATGATGATGATGCGCTTAATGGGGGATAATAAATTAATGCATTTGCCGTATATAGGAGATGGCTGTATGTTCCGGGGTCTCTAGTCCATTCGAAAGGTCTTTAAAGGAGTGCCTGAAATTTATGACGCTTCCATGGAATTAACGCCTAATGTAGGCCAACAAAAAGCATTTTGATTATCCCTTGGCTACGGCAACACAAATTGGAGCAATTACGAAATCAATTTCAATAAAACAATCATCATCCAGCGAGTGTACGGCTCCATTGCCACGACAACTCGGCCTCCAATCAAAAGATAAAACGAAAGCCAAGAAAGCAAATTCAATGTCTGACCAATTCTTCGGCAACAAAACGACACAGTAAACAACAATGGGGCAATGGAGATGGACGAGGGTGTGGACATGGACATGGATGTGGATGTGGACGTGGGCGAAGGGGGAGGTTAATGTGTCCTTTGTGCTCGGCGACACGTGGAGCATGTCTGGGATTGACTTATATGCCATAGTTAAGGTTTATTGATTCCGCATTTAAGTACGACAACTGCGGATAAGGAAAGCTAAAAGGTTGTCAAGGGAAAAGTGCAAGTGAGTAGCTGGCAAATGTCGATGAAGTTTATATCAACACTTAAAGTTAAGTAAATAGATTATTATTTAAGTATTGTTACTATATTTTCGAAGGGACTTCAAAGTTTATTTTAACTCTAGTGGATTGCCTTCTCGTGTCACGCTTCCACCTCTAGCCAGTAATGTGTATTGTGTTTTATTGTATGTATTTTTCCAGCTCACATCCGCACACAAATAAGCGGCAAAAATATTTATCAATGGTGCGCGAGACACAAGGCAAATATAATGGCGTTCCCAGTCCCTTTGTCAACTTTATATACACTCCAGGGCGAGTTGGGGGATGTACATGAGAGGGAGGAAGTCCTTGTCCTCGTCCTGTTTGTTTAGGCCAACTCTTGGAGAGTCTTTTGTGAGTGTGAGTGTGCCTTCCCCAGGGTGAGGAGGAGGACGCCTTCGATTCCAATTTAAATATTTAGAGAGCATCAGCATTTGGCACCTCTTTGAACTCCCTTCAAGCAACAGGGGCCAGAGCACGACCTGATGGGGATGAACATTTTTAATTGAAATTACCATTTGAAATTTCCACCAGTCACCGCCAAATTGTTGCGGCTTTTCCAGCGCTTGTTGAGCAATTTCCGTGCCGTGGGCTGCCAAGTCATAATTATAATTGAAAGAAAGGGGCGTTGGTGGGCGTGTTTCTGGACCAGCGCCAAATTGAACGAGCCTAATCAGCGGGGGCGCCCGAGGTGGGGCGTATATATTCCTTTAGAAACTATTTGCCAGTGAATTTTATTTCCCTCCTTTGCTCTTTCCATTTCCATTTAAATATTTTTCACCAGGACCTGTTCCGAGTCCCTTCAAATCACATCACATTAAATTGAAACGCGGCGAAGTGCGAACATTCCAACGAAATGTTTTCTATTTATATACAAATAAGCGCATTAGATGGCACTTTGGGGAGCGCAAAAAAAAAGTCTATTTGTCCAATATCCATTACGAATGCTGATCTATTTTTGGCCGGGCTCTTGTCTCACATTCATGCTTCATTTGGCCACCGCCCGGACCTCTCACTAATAACAAATTTATTATGGCCGCTTATCAATCAAAAGCTTTTGTTATTCGAGTGGAAGGCGCCGGAGGATTGGCATCCAAGAGTGGCATTTGGTCGTTAAAAGCCAAAAGCACAGAAGGGGGAGATTAGCAGACAAAGGAGCAAAAGTGTGGCTTGGCCAATCTCAGGGCGATGGACTGTGAACAGGGACTGGGAGCTGCTCCACTTTGCCACAAAATTCGTGACTGACTCAGGTCAAGGAAGTGGAAAATAACTATCAGGAAAGCGAGTAAAACTACAAATTAAGTAAGGAAAATTGTAGAAAAATACGGCTTAAAGAATTATAAAATATTCCTTCCCATATTATTGAAGCAGAAGTTCTAGGCCATATTCTACAAACTACACCTTTTGCCTCCAAGCCAAATTTACTTGACAAGGCTTATTATTTATTCCTTAATTTCTCTTATATTTTGGCCTGATCTCTGGTGACCAGTGTCAGCCTTGTCTCATCCAGCTCATTAGCAAATCGTAACCATGGCTGACTTAACTAACACACACTTTTGGGCCAGTAACTACTATGGCCTTGTGGGTAATATTAACGACACCAAACAAAGCCCCCGGCATGAAACCGCTCACACACTCAGGCAGGCAATGGGAATGTCCGGCGAAAGAGTATCCTTTTGGAACTGAAGGAGAGAGAGATCGCATTAATTCCGGGCCAGCACTTGAGCCGCTTATTAGGCAACCAGGCAAATGATGGTCATGTCCCGGCCTCAGCCCCGAAGGGGCGTGCCGTGCTGATGTCGAACCATAACTTTTAGGCTTTTCCATGTCAACAAACATAAACAGAGCACAGAGCACAGAGACACTCACAAACACACTCTGGAGGGAAGAGGGCAAACAATCGAGGAAGCGGGCCAAGGCCAAACAATGGGCGGAAGTGCGAGTATGCGTCCTAGGTGGGTCGGTGTCCTCCCCCCAGTTGGTCGCTCTATCTGTGCACTTTTGTTTGCCGTATTAACATATTCCATCCGCCATCTGTGAGGGGCGGGAGAAAGGTCAGCTCCGTGGGCAATGATGTATGCAAAATTCTGATGCCCGATAAAGTTATCAACGTCTCTTCTGGGATCCTTGCCGTCGCATCCTTTCTCTCTGCGATTAGAGGGAAACTTTTGAACTGAACTGCACTCAAGTCCTGCACAAATAAGCGTAGAAAGTTCTTCACTTTTCCACTCTCCTCGCGCTTTACTTTAAGCTCTGCCTATTAAGTCAGCAAATAAATAAACAAATTATTTTCACCAAAAAGTGGGCTGCGGCTAAAGTGTTGGGCAAATAAGCCGAAGCGGCGTAACAACTTTTGATGTTGGCTGCCTGCAGCCAGCTTAATAATATTAAAATATTTGCAGCTTTCAAAAGGATTTCTATTTGCTTTTTTTAACGGCTGTCCCGCTCTGCTGCCCGCTCTGCCCCGGATTGCACATGCGAAGTGCAAATTAACGAGCCGTGTTCAGTGCAGCGGATGCAGCAGGATCCGCAGGTCCTTCCTTGCTCGGAAACAGTAACAACAAACACACAAACAAAGTAAAAAAGTGAAAACTGCACGGCGTTATTAATTAAAGGCCAGCGACTGAAAAGCGTCTGCCTGATTGCCATTTTAAGCCGTTGATGGGGATAAATTAAGTGAAACATACAACAGGAGATGCCTGAATGAGCCGATGAATATCCTAACCGAAGAGGGGGATATAAATCTGTTTTGAAACATATCAAAATATTTTAAAATTTTACTGAGAATATATTTTTTTTACTTGAAATTAAACTATACCTAATCCATTTACTCTCCCAAATGATTACATTTTATGTTACTCTTTGAATAAAATCGCCATCTTATAATTTCCTGATTGGTAAAGCTCCTAAGAAACCGACTTTAGAAATCTTAATGCGTCACAAGCAGAATTTTCCACGGAGAAATACAGTTGAAAAGTTACTCCGCAAGCCTTTTCCCCAAAGCTTCCTCATTAAGCCCTCGCCAAGAGCATTAGGCACTTCGCTCAGTTGCCACTGACTTTTCCACCCCGCTTCATTGCACATTACGCAGGGAAATATTTTTAATAAATCTGTATACACACGTGCGGGTGAGAGAAGGGCCGTAAAAGAAAAACATATTTTTTTTTATGGACTCCCCCTTTCTGTGGGTGGTGAAAATGCAAACTCAGGCGGCGGCGACGGCTTCGTCTGATTAAGAAAAAATTGTTTTCCTCCGCTCGATATGAGCAGTTTGCGCTTTAATTAAGGCAAGAGTGAAAAACGGTGGCGTGACTGGTAAATATTTCATTAAACTTTTGCTTTTCCAAGCGCTTTTCCCTGCATCTGTTGCCTCATTTTCGCATTCCTTTCGCACTGTGCACCGCTGCAGTTTCGTTGGTGAAATTTCATTTAAATGCCCAACAGCCCGCAAAGTATGCAACGATTTTTGTTCTTACTTTTCCAGCTTTTCCTCGCTGCATCTATGTATGAATTTGTGTGTGTGAACCTATGTATTTGCATGTCCATGGGTGTGTGCTAAATGCACTTGTTCTAGATAATTAAAAATGTCATGCAGTTCTCCACTCCCCGCCTCCCACGATTTTTTGCGTTTTGCGTTTAATTTCGTTGCTGCTTTTTGTACTTTTATTTCGTTGTGAAAGCGACTTTCGCTGCAAACTCTGCGGCGCTCTAGTTACGTATTCAGCGCCACATCCCTCGCTCACTCTTGATTCCCGCCTTTGTTTATGCGTGAATAGTTTTTGCTTACACGTCACTTTGAATTTATTCCCTTATTCATTTTTCTGAGTCGAATCTGACATCCATCCGTTTATTTTTACGGTGTGTAAATCGGATTTTGTGCTGGGATTTTTTACACTCGACTGAGCCAAAATTGTGTGAGTGGAATATGGGATTAAAATGTATATAAATATTATTTTTGGCTCCGTTGCCAAATGAAAATATCGAACGTAATCCTCCCCGATCTGTGAGGGCTGAAAAACGAAATATATAAATACCTTCTGAAGGTTTACCTTCCATTTCCTTAATTATTTTCACCGCGACAGCCGCAAAGAGATCTTGTCTGAACTATGGGCGAAACACTCGGGAAATTGCCGGGCTGGTGAGACCGCAGGGAGTGTAAATATATACCCGAACCACATATTAAAGCTGCTCCCCAACAGCTGGCAAATTAATTGATTTACGCTGGAATGGGGGAAAGTGACGGAGGAAGAACCCCTTGGCACTCGAAATTAATTTGACTCACGCCAAATGTAACCATTTGAAATTGTTGCTAAACAAATTCTCTTTATTCCCCTCCGGTCTTAGTCTCAGTTTAGTTTCGGCAACGAAAACTTTTTGGCGCTCTGCTCTTCCCAAAAACCCGCCAACAATTGAGTGCCAAGTGTTTTGGCTTTCATTGCGACGGGCGGGGTATCCCCAGCCATTCTGGGTAGCAGGTGATAATTTTTTTCATCCGTAATTGAGTGCAGAACCTTTCAACGCCTCGGCACACAAAAGGGGTTAATCGGCGTCGTTCCCTGAACGGGCTGCTTCCGCAAGTCATTTGCATAATTGTGCCAGAAATAGGGGTCACTGGATTTGGGTATCCCTCTCTCCTACCTGGCGCTGCCCTCGACCCAAGTCGCTTGCAATTAAATTTAATGAGAATTAATGCTTATAAGATTTGACTGGATGCCATATTTTTTTCCACTCGGACGAGTCTGAAAAGCTGTTCAAATAAAAATATCAAAAGCCCCAGTAACGGGGGAGCTGTAAACATGAAAGCAAACTCGATGAGCTCATAATTCGT
This sequence comes from Drosophila nikananu, assembly GCA_008042635.1. Lineage (NCBI taxonomy): Eukaryota > Metazoa > Arthropoda > Insecta > Diptera > Drosophilidae > Drosophila > Drosophila nikananu. The sequence continues at coordinate 107,551 of VNJV01000452.1, read as the reverse complement.
GTGGCTTGTGATTCAACTTACCACAAATTACACTCCAGAGTCCTGAGGTGATTAAAGGAAGGACAATCAAACTGAATGATTAATAACCACTCAGAAACTGTGTAAGCACCTTGGTTACATAAAATACTTAGTGTGCAAATAATAATTTTTATACAAAAATTAACAAAACTCCATCCTACAAAATAAACCCTTAGATGCAGCTATAAAAATAAAACAGAAGGTACTATCAAATATAACACAAATAAAGAATAATTCATTAGTAAAAGGTGTCTTAAAATATACTTAATATTCTCCTATTTACTTTATAAATAATTTAAAAATTTACAGACTCATTTTCATGCTCTGCTAGTTTGTGTTACCCTTTAAATTAACCAGAAACTAACGTTATGGTAAAAACTTTCAAAACTTTGTGTTGGGACCTGAGACTTTACATTGCTGATTAATTTCGTGGGACTGTGACCTTTCAGTGGTCGGGACCATAGCCAATTTACAGCTGCTTCCATTATTCATGCTTAAATTCTGCTTCCGGGCTGCCTTCGTTTTCTTTTTTATCAAGAGAGGCGGCGGCCTCAAAGAAACTTTCGCCGGTCATGCAAAAAGCGCAAAGCAACCGCAAGATAAACGTTAAAACAAACTTTATGCAAGCCAAACCAACAGAAAAACAGCCCGAAAACCAAACGGAAAGCGGAAAAAAACCAAACCAAAAGGTAAAACCTGATAATTTTGTTGTTGCTTTTTAAATAAAATATAAATCAAGCCCAGAGAAGCGTCAGGATTGTGAGTGCTCTCCAGGTTACAGCTTGTCACCAGTCGCGGAGTCCCTCAGCTTTGACGGGTGTGGGATGAGAGTGTTCAGGGCTTTCCCCACGGTGAGATTTACCTGCATTTTCCTCTCGTTTGTTTTTCGGGCACTGATAAATCCTGTGCCGACAGTTCGTTGACTGCTTTAGAGCGCACCTGCGATTCCCCCGGGGAAGAGCTCTGGCCCAAGTTCTGAGCCCAGCTGGCGCACACTGCGTATGCTTGATAAGCAATCCCCAGCTGACATGTTAATTAGGATGGGAGGACGGACCTTGGGCCTTGACGAAATCCCTGCCATATTGTAAGCACTCATTAAAAATCCGCATAGCCGCAGACCCAAAGTCATTTTCATAATCAAACAGAACGGCAAGTCACAGAAAGCCAAGGCCACAGCATGTCAATTGCATTAGAAATTGCATTTAATGAGCAGGCAGAGGGGGTGGTGGAAAAGCTGTGGCAAGTTGGGGAGATAGACGAGCAAATGGCGTAGAAAATGGCGACACTGTGGCGCCGAAATGGCAAACAGAGCAAAGCAAATTTCAGGCGAATGAATAGCTTGCAGGGGGTTTAATGGCATTCACTGGCATTCCCAGTTGACTTTAAGTCGAGAACGTTCCCGTGACACTTGTCCGCTTTAATTAATGCAATAAATTTCACACATTCAGTTGTTAATCACATTTCCCGCAGACAGCGTGAAATATCGAACTGATTTGCATGCGCACTAAACCCAATCTATAATCGCTTCCAGGGAATTTCTCTGTTCATGTCCATTTATTGCCCATCGATTGTCTCTGTCACTCGGAGCCAATTGAAATGCAAATTCAACTGTACGGCTAAATACGTGAAATTTAATTGATAAATCTTTTGTGGCATTCAAGGGCTTTAGGAATTTCCTAACTTACCTTTAAACCCTTCGATTCGAGGCAGTCCCCTAAGCCGTCTCCAGCTGGCAAGGGTTAGGAATCTGATTTGAAAGGACCCCCGGCTGAGACGCTCACAAGAGTGAGAAATGAACGCTTGATGAGCCAACAACGATGGGCAATAAATACCCAGATACCAATGGAGACTGAAGGAACGTTATTGCCTCGACTCAAACTCGTCTCTCTACCGCTCTGTTTTTTATAGCCTCATGGTAATTTAAACACTTCCGGGCCGAGTTCATGTTGCCTGGTTGTTTTTTCGGGTTTTCCTTTGAAACCCAGTGGGTCGCATTAATTTCGCACTCCAGCAATTGGCATATAAATTCGGCAAGCCTGCCGTTTTTCCTTGTTTTGTGGTCCCCAATTTGCATAAGAAATGTGTCTAAATATGGAGAGATATTTGCCAGCCATTTGAGTGGAATATAGAGAACCAATTTTGTACATATAAGTACACATATGTATGTGCCGCTGAACTCCAAACTTTAAACCGTTACAAAAAAAACACTTGGGCTGATCTGGACTTAATTAAAATCTTTATTTATTCCAGCAGCTGAAACAATGAAAATATTTAAGAGCTATTGAAACTGAAACAATTCCCGGGCTGGGGCGATGGCTCACCGATAATCAGGCGCAGAATGACTCATTGTTTTGGGGCAAACAAAAGGCGGGCAGCAGCAATTCCCCAACCATTTTCTAATCGAATTCAACTGACTGACTGACTGACAGTACCGGCCACAGTTCAATGCCTCCAGATTGATTTGCTAAGCTGGAATGGAATGTTTCCCATCCGTTTAAGCTTAATTGTGGAAGGACAGACAGCCGTAATTGAATTGTCACTGGCTGATATTCGACATCGCTTTTCCATTTAGCTGTAATGCCAAGTGCATTGCTAACTCAGTAATTCATCACGTATACGCACCGTTGGCTAATTACTCGAAACATGTTCTGCAAGAATTAAAAACAAAACTCTCGCTGGCTGGAATTCAAAGGGCAAACTTGGCCCGGCTGAAAGTTTCCTGCTTATCCGAGAGGCAAGCTGTCAAAACGGTAAAACGGCTGCAAGAGGCAAAAGTTGGCAACAACAGATGCATTTAAACCGAAACGTCTTTGTGCCCGGTTCCATACTTACGCCAAGTGCAATTGTCAGGCGAGGGCAGAGCTGAAATGTAATTTCCCCGAACTTTTGGGGGGTCACCGGAGCGGAGCACTCGAGTTACTCTTAAGGGAAACATTTAGAATTGCTTAAAAACGAAGCTCAAGCGCAGTTTTATGTACAGGCCAAAAAGCAGATATACCAAATAATACCAACTAAATACTGTAAGTACGGAACTCAGGGAAAGCATGGCAAAGCAAGAGGGGGAAGCACAAGGCAGCATCATCATCATCACCATTATCAAAGCACAATAATCATCATCAACATCAACGAGTCGGGGGAGGATCATAGTTGAGTCGGGAAAGCTTCGGCGGTTTAAGGGGGGGAATCGGTTGCGGGAAAAATAAAACACAATCGACTTTTTTTGCAGTTTTTGTTTTTTTTTTTTTAGAGAGAGGGTAGTTTTCTCCGCTAAGGATTTTCAAAGTTTACTTTTATTTAGAGAAGTTCCTTTAATGATAATCATACTTATGCTTTTTGTTTTGTTTTTTCATCAATTTTTCTTTTGCGTTTTACTTCTTGCTTTGTTTTCATTGGTTTGTTTAGTAGATGTCGTTTAACAGCTAAATACATGTTCGTTATATCGTACTATTTGAGTTTCGTGTTTGCTTCCTTTCGGTGTATCCTTCCTCTCACCTCTTCGTGTGTTATTTGTTTGGTTTTGTTTTGTTTTGTTTTGTTTTGTTTGTTGTATGCTTCTTTTGCTTTGCTGCGTTAAAATTCTCTTACTAGCTAAGTTCTTCGCTTTGGTTTTTTGTCTAAATTATAATTGTTTGGTTTTGGTATTTGGTTTCTGGTTTCGCCTTCGATGTAGTTCGGCACCGTGCTTGTTGTTTGTCAAAGTTCGCAATTCGACAAGTTTAAGAATCAATCATATCATATAAGTTTCAGAATCGTAATCTATATGTCCATATATCTTAGAAGTTACGTGACTTAATACCCTAAATTGTAACAATAAGGTTTTCCTCTATTTATTTTCCCACATTTAATGAATACACATAGTAATAATTGCCATATATCGTATCTTTTATATTGAGTTATGCTTGTAATTGGTAATATTCTGGTTTGCCCATATATAATTTAAACACTTGCAATGAACGGTAACACCAACTTACGGCCTAGAGAATCGTGTACTTAGCCTGACTCTTGACTTTTGCCTGGCAACGCTCTTGTCCTGCCCTGCTCAAGGCAGCTTTTGGCACATGCTGTACTTCTGCTTCTGTGCAATCGTCAACTGACTTCGCTTATCCGCTAGATTTTGTAATTGAGTTCGCTTCGCTTCATATAATTTGCTATAACTTGTGGTGTAATATTTCTCTTGTATATATATTAGGATTTTAATAGGTATTTGTAATTTTAACATTTATATAGTTGCATACGAATGCTTAAACTTGCTGAAAAATGACTAATCCTAGCCTTCAGTTAACACTCCCTTTCGTTCCGTCTTTCCTTTCACAAATGACCCTCAACATTAATTTTTCTATGGTTTGCCTTTTGAGACTAATTGTAATACGAATGTTAATTAACGATTTTCGATTAAATACTGACAAAGTGCAAGTACATCTAGCGAGTAACTTCGGCCGTGCCCCAGACTCAGTTCAAACCGGGCGAAACTCGTATGATATCAAATCGAAGGAGACTTCTCAAGAACTTATCCTCATCTGGCCGGCGACACTTGTTCAATTTTGGTGGCACCCTCACACCCCTTCGGCCGGGACTCAGTGCCCGGTTACTCGGCGTGCTTAGTGCGCTCTTGAACGCGTGTACAGTCCCGCCCGGGAAACTCTAACTATCGGGAATTTGGAAAATTTTACTCAGCCTGGACTGAGTTTGAGGCACTGGACTTAATTGCCCTTGGGTACACGGCTATACATTTATATTTATATATTTACTTAACCTTGAACTTTATGCTTTGATTTCGACTTTCAACCAGACGTCCTTCCTTTGGGAATGTGAAGCATGCAAGTGAGCGCTGGCCACACTGAGTGTTCCACATCCCAAGGCGTTGCGACTGTCTGTGAGGGCTGGCAACGCTTTGGAGGCATGGCCAGCCTTCATTCCTTTTGATTTTACTTCCTCTGAATCGTATTCCTAATATGACCTTTCGTTATGAGGGGATATATATTATATCGATTAATATTATTTTTGTAACCACCAATACCTTAATTTAGTTTTGTGTGTTATTTTGTTCTGCTCAATTTTGAGTTGCAGCTTCTTTGTTCTCGGGTTGGAGACCGTCGGTCTTAGCCATCGGGATGTTTGATGTTCGATCTTTATGCAGCGGTCTGCTACTTTGTGCTTCGCGATCTTCGATTTCCGATCTTTCGAGGCCCAAGGAGTTCGTTGTTGTCCTTGTCTTGGGTTTACCTAGATCTTCCTTTGGTCTCTTCTTAAGATTAACCACTAGGATTTAGCTATTGATTTCTGATTCGTGTAATTCTCAGGGGTTTCCACTCCACATTTCCTCTTTTCGTTCATCGTTCCTTTCGGTTTAGTTCTCCTGCATCATTTGTTGCTTATTTGTTAGTTTACTTTTCTGTTTGTTGTATTTCGAGTTGAGTGGTTGAGTTTTGCGCGACTTACTTATAATTAACTTTACGCTTTTTGCTCAACTGGCTACACATTGCCTCAACTTAACTTTAATATTAAATGTGCTCGCTTTAGGCGCTACATTTTGGGATTATTTTTTATTCAAGTTCTGTTTATTATTTTTTTTTTTTACCTCAGTTTGTCGTTTCACTAATTTTATGTATGTGTCGTGTGGAATGTGTTGTGTTTTGATTGTTGTCTTTTCTCAACTTCTAGTTCATCCAAAAACGTGAAAACAAATGCCTAAGTAGTTAATGGAAATTATTGCGATAAGCTGAACTTAGCATTTCATTAACGTAAACCCATAAAATTTACCTTTGCTAGATATTTTTTATGACCTTCTTTCGATCAGCTGACAGCGCCTTGTTTAATCTTCTTCTTTATTTTGGGGTCGGCCTCTGGGGGCTCGCCCTTCAATATCGTATAATAGTTAATAATATAATATAGTTTACTCTTGTTCTTTTTTGGTTTGTCAAGTCCATTCTGCAGTTACGCATTTAACATATAAAGTTTCAGCTGACTTTCGTGGATCTTCCTAAAGTATGTCTCGCTAAGCTGCTTTAACTATGTGTGATCCATACAAATATCTGGGGGTCTACTTCAATAGTTAGTTGTTCTCGTTTCTTCAGTGTCTTTGTGTATGGTGTCTGCGTATATAATAATATCCCGCTAGGTAATTATAAACATATCAGTTAGAACTAAATATAATATTATCATCGTCTCGAGTAACTACAGCGTCTGCCTTTAAATAGCTCGTTTGCCTAGCATTTAACTTTATACGTATGTAAGTTGTATATAAAATTATATTATCCGTATATTCGTAATACTATATATTGAATTGAGTAAACACAACTAAATATGCAGCTCTCTTAGCGTTTGCCTGACTACCAAATAAAGAAGCGCTACTCAAAATACGAATCTACTTAAAGAGTTAGCCCTTGATCTTAAACGGATTCCTGGGAATCATGGGAAAGTGGTCTCTAAACACACATGTATTTCGCTTTCTTTCGGTTTTCCGGTTTCACATTCCGAAGGGTTAGTTTCTTAGGCAAGCGTTGGAGGAGAAACCTTTGAGAAAAGTTTGTAGATCTATTGGTTTCGCTTGGGGTATTCAGGGCGTTTCTAAGGCTTCTTGAGTTGAGTCTACGGATGATGGGTGGGTTACATTTATCGGGGCTTCGGCATTGAACTGCCCTTATCCCATTCTTGTTCATGACTGATATGATTGAGTTAGCGTTGTCGACTACTTTGTTTTTGGTTTCGGTTTCGGTTTCGGTTTCGGTTCGGGTGGGATTGGATGATGGGATGTGATGGCGGTGATGATGGGTGCAGAGAAAACAGAGCGATATAAAAACGAGTCTTCTAAGGATGTATAGAATGGCATGCAGTAACGACTAGGAACGAAAGCCAGAAAGAACGTAGAGGGATGAACGAGCGAGAAGAGAGAAGAAAAAGAGACGAGCGTAAAACGACGATAGAGGAACGACGATAGATCGACAACGATGAGGAGCGCACGATGATGAATCGAGTTCGTGAGAAACGAGTAGCGAGTAAAGAGTATCGAGTAGCGAGGGGCGAGTAACAAGTGGCGGGCACCGAGTGTCGGCCACCCGGTTTTTCCTACGTGTCCTGGCTGTGGTTCCTCAGCTCTCGCTCTGCTCTCGGCTGCCTAAGTTCACACAGATGCTTTGGCTGCGGTTCGCTGCTTCCACTACGCAGCGAATTTTGATTAATTTTATTGAGATGAGATTGTAAGAGTGTGGGCATAATTTTCACAACTTAAGCCTAGATCGAACTCATACCAAGCAGCGCACCCGATGTCCTTCGCCGTCGCCATTGCCCCCTCAGTGCCACCTTCGGCGGCGGTAGGTCACCTGTTCGTTGACCAGCTGCCAGAACTTGGCATTCAGCCACAGGACGAACAGCAGCAGCTGCAGGAGCAGCGGCCATTGCTGCAGCTCGTACCGTGTCCTTCGCACCAAGCGCTGCAGGCGACCGCCGCCGCGCTTCCCCGCGCCGCCCATCGATCGCTCCTCCGGCGGCTCATAGCTCAGGTTGTAGTTGTAGTAGTAGTAGTAGTTGTTGTTATAGTGCTGCATCTCCACCGGCACTAGATCTGGGGAGTCATCCCGCCCCGAAACTTGGCTGCTACATCGGTTCTGGTTCTGGTTGTGGTTGTGGTTATGGCTGTGACGGTGACTGTGATTGTGGTCTTCTAATTGCTGTCGAGGCTGTTGTTCTTCAGCATCATTAAATCGATCTTCTGTTGCCGGTGTTGCTGTGGCTGTAGTTGTTGTTGTGGTATGAGTCGTGGAATGGGTTGCATTATTGCTGTTTGGCTGGTTATCATAGTTATGGCGGTATTTCTGTGGTTTACGATAATATTACATGATAACGCATTTGCCCTTTTCGGCCCACGGATTGTTCTTCTTGTCCGGGGCGTTGATCAAGGGATCGTTTTTCTCGTTCTCCTCGATGAACGAGCGCATTCTGTAAGGAAACAACATACAAAAATCATTATTAATGTAATAATTAAGAATATTTCATGTTTTATTAGCTGTAAGATAAAGGGATGTATTTTCTGTAAGAATTTAGTCGATGAAAGTCAAAGACTTCCTTCAATAAATTTATCAATTCAGTTCCAGGTCTTTAATAACAAACCTTTAATAACAAACATTTAATAACAAACCAGATGCAAATTTAATATTAAACTGGGTAAAATTATATTATTTTCCCTAAGAGTTTATCTACATTGACTAAAATACAAGAATCTTGTACATTTAAACCTTAAATTCCTTTTTAGCTAAAGGTCTTTAAAAACAGTACTAAAGCCTTCTTAATACCCTGTTTCAGATTCAAATTTTATATTAAATGTTTTGTGAACTGGAATGTGTTTATTTATTTGTTAAAACAAAGTAAACATTTCAGCCACATCTGTCTACACTTTATGGTAATAATAACAAATACATTGTTAAGCATGTTGAAAAAAGGGAAAACAACATTTATAGTTAAGTTTTTATGGCATACATAATAACCATTTATAACACTGTGAAACATTTCGTTAACCTTTACCTGCTGACTGAACTGAGTTCCAACAATTTCATTTGGTAATCGTGTTCTTTAAAGCGCATAAAATGCGTAAGCTCTCAGTTAGCCTTAGTGGAAAATCAAGACATTTTAAAGGAATAAATACAAAGGAGGGCATCCATCCGCACTTAAAGCTAAGCGGACATATACTTACACCTCACGTCTGGTGGAGCGAAAAGGTTGGGGCTTGGGACCGGGTTCCGAATAACAGAGGACAGCAGATTTTATGCTAATCCACACGCAGATGGACATTAAAAATGTTTGAACACTTTGCACGCGCCAGGGAAACTAACGATTCGGGCTCCTGAAAAATATTCGCATATAAATTTTCAGCGTTGTTGGCCCGCGTTCTCTGTTGTTTCTTGTTGTAATACGCTTATCCTTTGGGGCCATAAAAATGGTTGCCCCGTCGTTTGCATTTGTCTCTCACTTTATTCCCGGTCTGTCTCCTTGCCGTCTTCTGTTTATCTATTTTTATTTCTTTTCTCGCTGCTTTTGCTCAGACAAAACATTTCGAACTTTTCTCCACTCAACTTTTCCATTTTCCTGCTGAATTTGCAGGAATTTATTTATTTAAAGGGCGTTTCCTCGAGTAGAAGTCGTCCCTCAAATAGACACTTTGAGAGACAGTCGTCTGCCGCTGCGAGAATGAGTTTTGCATTTCAATTTGTTAGTTTGAAATTCCCTGTCCTCGTGCTCCACTTTTAAATTCCCATCTCCAGAATCACACTACACGAAGTATTCGTCATTGCTTTCTTGTTAATAAGACTTGGGGAAAGTTGTTGAATTAAGAGAGCAGAAGTGCTATTTACTCATTCTGCGAAAACTTTCTTCAGGCAAAAAGTCGGAGGAACAAGTTAAATGAGACTATGGAAATCGTGAAAAGTTCTAAGACGAGGTATGTAGCATTAAATTGCCGTAAAAAAATTAATTTTATAGATTAAGAGAGGAAGTTTATGCATAGAATTTAAGCAAATATTTGAAGCCGCTTTTTGATGGGCAAATTTAATTTAAGTAACCTAAAGTTTTTACTACTAAGCTATAAGACTTCTAGTTGATAAAAGTCCTTTTCATGAGTGAAATATAAAGCAAAACTTTTGTGGAATTTATACCTATAATAAAAATAAAGTACGGTGTGGAGATTTTCACGATAAGTGCTTCCATTGAATGGCAATAAAACTAAAATACTGAACTCTTTCAGCATGGTACTGAAGTGCATTCATAATTGCTTTAAAGTTCCCCAAGAAAACCCGAAGTTTTATTGAACTTCCGGAAGATACAAGAAAAGAACAAATATATTTCACTTTCTGGTTAAGTATTAAACTTGAACTAAATAATTGAGGCAACAATTTACCAACTATTTGATTCTGTTTGAATGATGTCCTGGGAAATCCATGCAAATGTTTGTCTTTTGTGCTGCTCAAATCACGCAAGCCGATTCCGAGGAAAACGGAGACGAGGAGAAACGGAGGAGCCCCGGGCTCTTGCCTCCACTTTTCCATAACCCAGCAAATAAATACTTCAATTGACCATTCGTCTGGGCTGCTGCTTTCTGCACTTTCCGGCAAGGCAATTGCATATTCAACTGATGGCAACATTTTGTGGCTTTATTTATTGGACAAATGTTTTCCTTTGGCTTCTCGGTCGAAAGCTGCAGCTGTTGTTTGCCTTTAAAGGGGACGAACGGCTCCCTGCTACTTTTCCTTCTCCTTTTCCTTTTCCGCTTGGCGTGATTATAATTTATTTTATGTTGGCCTTTCGGGTGTGCTCTTTATTTGACCGCAAAATTGCTTTAAATATCTTGCGGCTGCTTTGATGTCCTGTTTGTTGTCCATTTAAGGCAAGGATTTGCCGGTAAAAGTGCACGCATGCGGTGGAGTTTGTTTGCCATCATTAGTTTTGATTGTTCCGACCAAACCCGAAACACACCCCTTCTCCACTGATTGTTCGGTGCGCTCAATTATCAAAATGCCAAGGTGTGCGACTAGGCCACGCCCCCTGCCCGGCACCCGCCTGCCAGCCTGAGCCGTGTAATTGTGGGCGTGGCATGTATGCATAATTTAACTTAACAAGACCTTGTCGTCGGCAGCTATGTCCTTGTTACCTCGGTGTCGTTATCCTGTGTGCATGTATTCCAGCCTGTGTGTGTGTGCGTTGAATTTTCTCTATTTCCTTGCTCATTTTCCGCATCAACAGAGCAAGAGGCAATGTCATGCGGGGCTCGGCGCAGAGTCCTTCCCCACGAAGGACTGCCTAAAACAATGCCTCCTGCAGCCAGCAGCCCCTCCTTACTCGTGCTTTGCCATGGCTAATGGGCTTATGACTTTGCGGTTTCAGCCCGTGCAGCCAGGAAAACTGAGCTACAAACACACACACACACACCAAACGAGGGAAAAATGAAAATCCACAGAGCTTAGAAAATATTCTTTTCGGTTCTCTGTTCTGTTTTCTCTGCTCTCTTTTTTTCGGGGTAAACAAAGGCCAAGGGTTTCCAGAGGTTCGAGATTCGGTTCGGCTGCCAAGGCCGGTAAACAAAGTTGTTATGATGACGTTGGATCTTTGGCAGCCGAAAAGTAAATTTGGAAAACTTTGTCAGAACAGGCGGAGCTCCCTCCGCTGACCTTTGGGTTATGGAGTCCAGCTTGAGGCTTTCCGATAAGAAGAGTCTGGGAGTCAGCGTGTTTCATTTTTAATGAGAGCATTAGAAGGGAATTCCGGGCCCGATAAGGAAGGGTTAAGAACAAAGGAGCCAGGGAGACCCCAGGGAATCTGGGAGGAAAAAAGGAACCAAGTATAAAATAAATATAGAACACAGCCTGAAGCACCCGGCACTCAATTCATAAAATGATTCATATATATTGTATTCTGCTTACGATTTTTAAATAGCATAATTTTAATTTAATAAACATGTACTAGGCATTAAAATGTCAAACATGCGTTTACTTATATTTGTACTTTAGTATATTTAATTGAAGTGGTTCTTACAAGACCCTCAAGTCAGAGAAATAGTCAAAGCATTTCTTTTGGATTTCCCCTTTGGCTTTGGGGCCTCCTTAGGCCCATAAGTTGCGTATGACATCATTAGCATCTGTGATGAGTTTCCCTTGTTTTTTCGGAGGCCAACTTTTCTCATAACACAAGCGGGGTAAAAGGAAACGAACGCCAGTGAGAGTAGACGAAGTGCCGCAGGGACATAAAAAAGTTTTATTTCGACATCTGCATTTAATTTGAGTGCTTCAGCCGAACATCAAGGAAGAAAGGAGCCTGATGGCAAGGCAAAGGCGAATGCCGGGAGGAGAACAGGTTGAGTGCTCCCTCTCAAACTGCCATTCAGCGGCGAACACATTGAAAACTAATTCAGGAGCCGTTAATTTAACATGTGAGGCACGAGGGAGGACAGCCACCCAGGCTGGGTTTCCCTCCGACCGCAATAACCACATGGCCATGTGGACCATGCTGGGCTTTTGTGTGCTAATTGAAAGTCCTACCATTTGCCATTTCCCATTCTCTACTTCTCCCCCCTAGATGCTTGTATACACTTCCCGGACTGAATAATTCTAAGAGCCAGAAATGAAAAGTCATTTGAACACACTTCCCGACATCACCGAGGGCCTGACAACGTTTTGCTTTTAGGGTTAGACGAATTAATGTTTTGTGGCAAGCTGTGATGGAACAGGAACCAAAAGGACTTGGACCAAAAGGTCTGAAATGGAAATTAATTAATAAAGGAATCCATAGGAAGGAAACATTAACAAGAATTAATAATGCAGAGAAGACTGAACTGATGGAACATGTAATTTAAATATGTGCATTGAATGCATTAAGACTTCCTCTCACTTCTCCCTCCTTTTCATTAAATAAAATATGATTTACAATCGGTTTAGCATATTTCTCAGAACCCGAAATAACTAGATAACTTGCTAACTCAAGCTGAAATAATTGTGAAAGCCTGAAAACAACAAACTGGAATTTTAATGCTAATTAATTTCTACAACTGACATTGACCACATGTCTAATGTATGATTAATTCACATTTTAAGAACAAAACCACTAAAAACCCTCTTTGCATTACAAATTCCAATAAATGTAAGGAAATTGGAAGTAAACTTTAATTGACACGTTTAATTTACGATCTCCATGAATTGACATTAAATCGTAATGCTGCCTCCTTGATTAATGAAGCAATTTGTACTATCTCGCCGAATTAAATTCCGATCGAAGGGTCTAATTCACCGACATCAATCTGGGCACACGCTCAATCTATAATTAAATGCCGAAGCTCCACCTTCGTTGGGCTTTGCTACCTTTTCCGCTCTGTCAGCTGGCACAAAAAGTAGCATAAACACGATGTAAATGTTGATTTATGACAGCCGCAAACACACACTCACAATCACACGCAATCTTAAGCGCCCGAAAGCATGCCACAAAAGGCATTATTTATCGATGGCAACCGCAGAGGCAGCAGCAGCAGCAGCAGCAGAAGGCGGTCCGCCGGTCGTTCGCATTTAAAAGCACATAGCTTGGATCAAGCCGAAATTAGAATTGCCTGCTTTCCCGTAAGCCGGGGAGCTCAACCCAAGTCCCCCGGAAAACCACCGAAAAACCACCCCGACTGCTGTCACCGCTCCCACATTTATTTCATATTCAGCTTGGGTAAACAAAATGCGTCAGCCACATGTCAATTTGCATCTGCCTGTGTTTTTCTGAGTGTGTTTTCAGGCTGTGTGTGTGCCTTTATCTCAGGGTATTCTTCTTCTCCCAGCTGTGTTTATCTTTGCCTCGCATGTGACAGAAACGAAAAGCTTAAAATTTCATTTCAAGCCTATTATGATTGTTTACGCACAATTGCCGGCGATAGGGGGTGGAAATCCCAAAGCGGTTAACTTTGCACTTTCCACTTCTGTTCAGATACTTTTACACTACGTTTTTGCTTTCTTGAAGGATTTTCATATATTAAAATTCAAATTAAATAAACAATTCATTTCCAATGGCTTTGAAAATTAACATTAAATATTTATTTAATAGCTCAACCTTTTCCAACGACTATTGAAAACAACCATAAATAACTAATAAATAGCATAATGCGATCAGGACACTATAAATTCCTATAGCACAACTAAAATAATTATGTATATAAACATGGGAGGTAAGTGGATGTGTCGCTGAGCACGAGACCTTCGCTGCAAACTAATTTCTAGCTCATTTCACACACATGAGGAGTGGGTGGTGTGTCGAGGCCTTCTGCTAAATTTAGCACACTTTTAAGCGCTGCAAAACCTGGCCAAAAGCAACCCAAATGGCACTTGAAACCCAGCAGCAGACACTGGCTTTGAGGGTCTTCTGTCCCATAATTATTTACATATGCGAGAGTACCTTGGGTTTTTTCGTTCTGTGTTCTTCCGGCTAATTGCATTTTAATGCGCATTATTTAGCTGGCCATTGCATATTTTTCAGGTGCTTGCCGCGCCACAAATATACATTAAACGCAACGTTGCAACGTTGTAACGCTGCAACGTCAACGTCGTTGTTTGTTTTTCTATTTAGCATAAATAAATTGCATATGTGGTATATGCAAATTTCCCGTGCTGGTGTCCGTGCTGTTGTTACCCACTAAATGGATGTGGAAGCATTTTATTAGGTAAGCTGTGGGCCAGATTTGCATACTTGTGGCGGAGCGCAATAAAGTTTGTGGCAGGAGGATGGCCCAAAGTGTGCATAAATCTCGAAATTCTCCTTCAACTAGGGAATTAATCCCAGTATTTGCAATACCTGTTCAGCGTCTATTAATCCAGCACTTTGAAGCCAATCAATGTGGTTGGAAATAAGAGAATATCTAAGCATCTTGATATATTACCTATTACCTTTTCGTTTCCTAATGATTGCTTGTCTCTTTTGATTGCCGGATAGAAATCCCTGCTGATTAAATGATGGAAAGCCGGAAAATTCCACTCAATGTAAACAGAAATTTCAGCTAGCGTAAAGTGCATTGAAAGTATTAAGCCAACTGCAAGTCACCCTTGATTCACAAGAGAAAAATCAACAGAATCGGTATCCAGAAACCCCAAATTGTGCACTGAATTGCGCTAAAAATCAGAGTCAAGAAGGAACAACTGTTGGCTGAGATGTTTGACGGACTGACTTGGCCATTGTTTGCTTTTTGTGAAGAGAATCAAGTGAATCTGTTGCCTGAAACGCTAATCATTGCCAGGGAAAAAAGAATGACTGCCCTCAACCTGATCCACTCAATGAAGGATGGCAGCCGTATCTCTCTGTCATCCCTTCTGCCTTCGCACCACTAACAAACAGCTTTATTATGCACCAAGCGGCGTCCTGCCACCCTCGTCCTTTTTGGGAACACCGCAAAAGTGTGCTCGGCATTTTCTTAACCATTTCCTTGGCTCTCTGGCATTCTTTTGGTCCTCCCAAGCCCGTCACTACTGCCTTTTCATGAATAACAAATCAGGCTAAAAGACAAAATCTCTTATACACCCAACACATTCCCCGGCCGGATCTCTAGGATTCCGGAGGTCGGCGGGGTCTATAGCCTGGCCGGGCAAAAGCCGCAAGTTCTATGCATACAAAACTACGGCGAGCACGATGACGAGGATGAAAAACCTTTAAAACAAAAAGCGAGCACAAAAAAGATGTTTAGCAAGGGGGCCTAGGGGAAGGGATAGTAGTCACTGGCAGGCAGGCAGGCTGGCAACCAGGCCGGCAGGAAAGGCCTCTGGTCCACTTTCGTTGAATTGAAAAGAAATTGTGCAAAAAACACTTGAGCCGAGCTCTTCTCAGTTCTAGTTTCGTGGCTCTCGGTGTTCTGGGCTCTCGATTCAGAGTTCTCGACGTCGTCGTCAAGTGTTTGTCAAAATTGCCCCAGGTTAGGCCATGGAATTGTTGCCGCTTTTTGTTCATTTCAAAAGTAGCAAATCAAATGACGTGTGACAAGTGCGGTCTGCAAGGATATTTATGCGAAAAGCTGCTCTGAAAGGAGCTCGCAAATAACTGGCTCAGCAGGCAAGGCCATTGGGGGAAAATATGCATAAATAAAATGATAATAAGTCAACAGCAACACCAGAAAAAAGGAAGAGTCTCAGACATTTTCCAAGGTAAGCTCTGGCTGTTCTTTGAAAAGGGAGGATAACGTTCAACGGGAGCTAAATAAAGAACTTGTTCTCTTAAATATAGCATTTTATATTGTTCAGCAACTCATTTTAATCATTCTCCTAGATGAGGATTTTATTTTCAACCCACCAAAGTAAATAAATTCAGATTCAGCATCTAATTATTTCTATAAATTGGAATTTCCTTAATAAAAAAAATATTAATGTAATCAAATAAACTGTTATTGCTATTTCCCCAGGTAATTTTGTAATATTTTATTTCCGTCAGGAAATCTCAACCCTAAACGAGAACTTTGATCAACTGAAGCATGCAGAAAGCATTGTGGGGGCAATTTCATTTAAATTTTTCCAATTTCTCAAAGCAATTTGCCAGGTGAAATTCGATTCCTAGCTGAGGGAGACAGAACGAAAACATGAAAATCACAGAAATCTTATTTCAAAATCAATGCAAATTCCAAACGCACTATTTTATGTGCCGAAGGCACAAAAGGTAGAGGATACTCCTCCCGCCTCAAGGGTTCGGCAATATTTTCAACCTCCGGCTTAAGTCATTTGCCTTGGAAACCCAACCACAATCTCGCTTAAGTGTAACTGTTTGCAGAAATCGAAGTTACAGAAACGAAATGCTAAACCCATATGTATATACAGAGCTGAGAAGCTCTGAATGTTTGCGTATTTCCAATTCCCAGCACGCACATCCTGCGGGGAGAGGCATCTATTTTTAGAGGAGTTTAAGCACATAATACCCAGGCTCACCTCGATAATTACAGATACGCCCATATACATTAACAGGGGAAACCGGTTAATGCAAATGCATAATGCCCTGCCTCGTACTGTCCTGGCTTTAGCTTTTCCCATATGCCCCTCAATTTACAGCACGATGCTGACGAAATGAATGTTGAGGCGGAAATTTAATGCCAGAAATTGCAAATTTCCTGCTATCAAAAACTTGTTGAGGATGGTTTCGAAGAATGGTTTCTGCTTGCTTTCTCTACATGTTGCAGAAACGCTTGGCCAGGTATCCTGGCTTGTCCTCGTTCTGGTTTCTATGTGTGAATTTGCATGTTTGATTTGCAGTCTTTGGTGCTGATGCATTTGCTATTTTGTCTTGAATTTTGGTTTAAATCTTTGGTATTCCAAACTAAGGCTCATCAACCTGAGGGGTCACCAAGTATTAGAATATTAACTTTTCATAAACACCATACAAATTAAATTCATATAGCTAAATGATTCCTCAAGAATATAAACTATAATTATTTTCCTTTCTAATTTTCGTAAGTAAAACCATCATTGTTCAATATTTAAGAAACTTGTTTTCAAGCTTAATTTAAATGCCTTCTAACTTTACTTTAAGCTTAAAAATTTGTCTTTCTGAAGCCCAAAACTATGCAAAAAAGTTTGTACATCAGAATTAGCTAACTTTGCACTTTCATTTGACAGTTTGTCAATAATAAACTAATGACATTTTTTAAGTAAACTTGGTCTGTGGTCTTTGGCCCAGGGCTGTCGCTGACTGATTAATTGAGGCGAAAAAACGTTGGCCAAGTTGGCCAAACTGCCATGATTGATAGTTCAAGTTGAGTTTAATGAGGCCTGCGCCGGCGCGGCCTCAACATAAACAAATTGATGTATTTTTCGTGGCCTAACGATCCTCCCTCTCGCACTTGAAGTTAGCCCCTTTCATTAAGCGCTTCCCGTCACGCATTTCGCATCGCGAGTCACGCACTTTGTTTATTAATATTTATACATATTTAATCGGCCACGCAAAACTTAATTAAACTTTGCCACATCGCACTTTTGGGCTCCTCTCCTCGAACATCCCCCAAAAAAAAAAAGAGCTGAGGCCTTGCATGACCACGCTGACAAATTGCCTGCGAGGATGGCAATGGATGAGTGGGCGGTGGGTGTCTGGTTTTTGGGTCTGAAGGATATACCGGGGTGGAGAAAATGTCCAGTGCCGAAAAGCAATTTGCAAGCTAAATGATGATGGTGCTCCGCACTTTGTTATGCAATTTTTAGCAGGACAGCAGCTCTCGGTGCTCTCGTGTTTGAAATGCAAATTCTCCCAGCGACAATTAATTCTGTGTCTGTTTATGGATGAGTGCGGCAGTGGCTGTGTGCACTGAAGAAAAGGTCACAAGATACAAATGTCTGGGGATTATGACTCAAAATCTAAGCAAAGTTTAGTATTTTGGTTTTGAAAACTATAGAAACCCAGCACAAAATAAGGTAGCTTTTAGAAGAAAAAAGTTTGGCCCAGAAAAGCAGTTGATACGATATATCAACAAACACAGTGCGCTCAATAATACATTTATAGAAAATATGGCAGAAAACTTTAAAGAATTAAAAGGATCTTTGTTAGACATTTGCTAAATTAATTTTTGGATTTTTCCTTACTTATTCATGTAATTTTCTTTCGGTGTCTCTTTTTCGCTGATTACAAAAACTAGGCTACAATTTGTTTTGGCCAAAGCCGAAAGTTGTTACACTTTGATGGGACATCATCAATTAACTGCGCACACAACTGTACTTGGCTGGCAGTGGCGTGGGCGTGGTGCTTGTTAAAGGGGGGCAGATTTAGCGGGATTTCATCTATGGCATCCTGCGGTTTTCGCTTACTGGTCAATTGCAAAGCAGGAAATAAAAAACTAAAAAAAAAACAGAGAAAACGAGTACGTAAAGTTGTTGCTCTCTGCACGCTTGAAAAGTTTGCCGTATCCTTTTAGCGTTAACTGTACTTTTTTGTTAGTTAGTTGTCGCTGCAGTTGTTGTTGTTGGTGCGCTCTAATTCGCCGTTAAGTGGCTTTTGGACATTTGTTGCAAAACTTTTCTCCCTCTTCCCCTCGCCCCATCCTTGGCTCCTGGCCCCCTGCTGCTCTTGTGGCTTCTGTTATTCCGCTGTCGATACTTTTGGCTGTGGTTCTGTCCCGCAGACAATGCTGGTAAATGCCTGTGGGCCAAGTCCTGCTGTGGCTAATGAAGGTCCAGGTAAAAGGGAGCGGGAATTAGAAGGAGAATAAAGGGGCTCCTCGGCAACAAAGTGTTTAAAGTGCCGTCATGCTGAGCACAAAAAATAATCAAGCACAGTGACAAAGAACCTCTGGCCAAAAGTGGCCTTTTCAATTGTCGCAACTCTAGTTAACGTGAATAGAAATGGGAATTAGTTTTTGGCCTTTGGGCTAAGTAACTCTGTGGGTTTTCCAACCCAAACTTTCGTAAATCAACTCGGCAGCAATTTCAAATTTTAAAAGAACTGCTAAACATTACAATAAAATAGGATGGTTAAATTAACTTGGACTAATATTACTATGTAAATTCATTTAGTATTGTAAAAATATATTAAATATATATATTCCTCAAAACAAACAATCAACACATTATTTACACCCTTTATAAATATTTGCACATCAACTTTTCTTTTGTTTTTCGCAAATATGGCAAAATAAATACCAAATAAATGCATAAGAGAGCTTGAAAATTCCGCAAACTATCAAACAAATAACAAATAAATATATTCTGATATTGATTTCTCGAAATAACTATTTATTTAAATGGAGTGTGTATAAATAAACACACTGAAATCCTCTAACCCCGTTGTGGGGGAATCTTTTTAATCGATTCTCCATTGGCCTCTTTTCAAACTGCCTCCATTGCAAATATCCCGGAAACCTGAATGCGTCGGCATTTTTATTCTTTTTATATGCCTCCCCCATAGAATGCTATTTTGGCGCTTTATCTGCAATCGCAATCTCGATTTGATGACCATTTCGCCGCATAAATAAACCAATAATTTAATTTTAAGCCCACACAGGCAGCGGCGGCACCTGAGAGCGTCGCAAACAAAGCGATGCCATGAAAGCCAAAATGGCCATCCCAACACGAGGCGAACACATGAGCACATATCCTTTATGTGTCTGTGTGCACTGGGAAAAAATCATCGAATTTATCAGGTTTAATTAGTTTCCTCAATTGATTTAATAATCAAGGATAAGCCTGAATTTAAATGCATGATTTTCATATTACATTTAGTTGCTAAACTTAGAAGCAAGCTACTACTGTAATTTTTTATAAGAAATATTTAGGCTTAAATATCTAGAAAACTCATTTCCCTTGCTTTTTTCTGTGTGTGGTCATAAAGCCTTACGAGCCAGCGGGGTGGCCGAAAGATGGAGGTAGCCGTTGCCTCATTGTTATGGACAATGATCGAGGAAGACAGCCAGAGATTTTACGGCGCACATTTTATGGGCAAGCAAAAAAAAAACACAGAAAAAGGAGCATTGGAAGATGCCGGCACAGGGGAAAAGTTGTTTTAATTACAGGCACATGGCATTCGAGCGAAGGCGGAACGTCTTGCCGTTTCAGCTGCTCCTAATAACCGACTGACACTCTTCCCAGCCCCGAATGCAGGACTCGCAGTGAGTCCTGAATCCCTGTGAGTGACTGCCTGTCTATCCGAGTGTGTGCCTGTGTGTGCTCGGTACAGTCACCGACAAAAGGCAAAGCCTCTCTACGTGACCGTTCCACCCATTACGTATGCAAAATTTAATTTCGCAAATGAAAACGGGGCACAGAAGGGTAAGCAAAGAGCCTGTCTGACAGTCGCAGTCGCAGTCGCAGGCACAGTGACCGGCAAAAGTCATGGCTTGCACTTAAAATTAAAATCACCGCCTTCTCGGTGCCACGAGTCCTCACTTTTGTTCTCATCGGTATTGTCTGCCAGCAACTATGGACCAGGCTCTCTCTCTCTTGGCCCAACCCCTATCGCCTTTTCCCCAGTCAGACACAATTTAACAAATTAAAAAAATGAAAGACCTAAAGGATTGAGGACTGGCTGGTTGGCTGGCTGGGCTGGTGAAGGAAGGAAGCGCCGGCAAACCGGAAGGGACAGTGCAGGGAAGCGACCGTGACCAAGAGATTTGCCTGGCGAGGCGAGAAATATGCAAAGGGCTTCAGGGAATTGCCCATAAAAAGCTCATCTAAGTTTTAGCTGCCAGTGTGAGTGACGGAAATAGGAAAAGGGTATATGCCATGATTTCAGATGATACTAAATTAAAGTTTAAACTTTGATTAAGAGGAAGTATATCGAAGGAGTTTGAGTGCAGGTAATAGGGGTTATTAAGGAACTTTATGCTATTAAATTTCTTTAGATTTATAAGGGCTTTAGATGGTGTCATAAGTATTTCTAAGTTCGTAAATTAAAAATGTTGCACTCTGATTCTAGCGCCTTTAAAATATGTTCTTGCTTAAACTTCCTATTTATCACTTACTCAGCGGTACATTTATAGTTATTAAATCCATTAAGCCAACAAACACTTACCTGAAAAGGAAATAAAATCAATGGGTTAGATAATTTAATACTTTTTTCAGAAGGCTTTTTAAATATATAATATATTCAATACAAATGTTCTTAAGTTTAACTTAAGCCTTCACACATAGACATATAACTTCACCCCAACTTATAGAATGCCTGTCTTTTTAAAACCCCAATAAAACCTCAAGTTAAGTTTACCCAAAACGAAGTGTTAACTAACGTTAACGTTTCCCATCATTTCGTAACCCAAATCCTGTTCAAAACTAATCCCCCAACTTGGCAGTCAGTCCTTAGCTTTCGGTTCCAGACCGCTCATCATGTATTCTGGCATTTTTCCGCCAAAAAAGAAGCCGTCGGATCCGGGGCCAAGACCATTCCCCAGACACTCTGCCAGAAACGGAAACTTTTCGACCTTTTCACCGAATTCCGAATGTGAGCATAGATGGCAGCCGGATTTGCAAGGGACGTGCATGATTCATCGGATCGGGGACACGGGGTCGCCCCGATGCTTTAATACGGTATTAAGTCATTTCATTTATTATTTAAGCCACGAACTGTGGGCTGTCAAAAATGCAATCGCCATATGGCGGGGGTAACGAGACGTAACCGTTGTTTGCCCATAAATTGTTTGTAGTTATGTCAATAATGTGTGCTGCCATCGCTGATGCCGATGCTGGAGAGCACACGGCAGCCGTCGACATTTTTTCCCACTGCCTGCCATGTGTCAATGGGGAAAAAGCGCGCAATAAAAAGAGCGGAAAAAAGGAAAATGGAAACGCCAAAGCATCGCCATTTTCCAGGGCAATTCAGGAGCGCTCCTTGTCTCTATATATATCCCTACGTGTGTTCATAATTTCTGCAATAGCAAAATGCTGACTGACGCAGCGAGAACAACACGCAAGGAAAGCAATAAATATTCTGTAAATAATGACATAAATATTTTAAATTCCTGGATAGTGCACTGCGAGGGTGGATATATAAATTTGTAAATACAAAACATGCATGTTGTGTAACTATTGAATCGCATTCCCTTATAAAAAGTTAGCCAACTCGATTGCCATTGAAATTAACTAATTAACCGTCATGTTCATTGCACATTTCGCAGTTAAGTACTCTTCAATTGGCCTGCTAATTGGATCACTTGAAGAGTCCTGTCTTCTCCCCCGAACATCAATTTTAATAAATCAATAACTATAAATATATAGTAAAGGTGGCAAATGGCAATGCAACCTTCGCCACGGCAGTCATGGCCATCTTTATAGCGCTCGTCAGCGCTGTCCCTTGTTCAAACATTGGGCTAATCAACGGTAGCCAATGGCCAGGGAAAGCCAAGAGACCGAAAGGACAAGGCAGGGAGGGTCCTGGTAATTCAGCTCGTAGTTTTGGGGGCGGGTTTCCTGTTAGACAACTGCTTAATTGGCCTTCGTGGCCAGTGCCGCAAGTGGAAAATGTAATGAACTGAGGGCGAACGAGCCAGAAGTTCTCGGGAGCTCTCTAATTGAATGTTTCTGCCCTATCCTGGGTGGTGGCTTGATGCAGTCCTGGTTGCAGTGACTGCCACAAAATTCCACTTGAAATTGACTTTTTTGCGGCGGGCGGGTGGTATGCGTGCCGCAGCTAATGCAGTTGCCATTGTGTGTCTGAGTGTGTGTGTGGCAGCCCGAAAGTATGCTCGGATTTCCTTTGAGGATCCAGGACTACGACTAAGAGCGCGTGGCATGTGCAGAAGATTCAATCAGCTTTTGGCTCTGGTCTCGCAGGAATTTCGAAATAAGCTCTGAGACAATCGGAAGGAATCTGTGTAACCTTTATTAAGTTTCTCAAGTTCTTAAGAACTCTTTATATTAAGTTTCCTAAAGTGATTATTATACAGTTTACTCGTGTCCTTTGTCAGCTGATTTTTATGCACTGTAAGGCTGTCATTCCCATATTTATTGTACACCGTACATCACTGAGCCAATCATACATTTAGGCCCAATCATCATAACTCATGGCAGATTAATGCCTCCACTCGCACAACTACAATTCACTCTCGGTTCCGTGCTCCCTCTTTCCCTTTCACTTTTCGTTTTGACACTGCCACATTACAACAATTCATTTGTATTTATATGTGTGGCAGGCTTTATGGCATTCCTCGCTCCTCGCTCGCAACCATTAATCAGCATTAAAAGTGTCAACAACAACAGCATTGAAATTGGCAACAGAGGCGCCACGAAAGCGGCCACAACTCCTTGCCACAGCCCAGGGGGGTATGCAAAGTAAAGTAAAATGTGGAGAGTAGAGAGAGCGAAAAGCTCTCATAAATAGCACTGGCAGGTGAGAGCGGAAGACGGCGTAGTCATAAAGCAATCAGCAGGTGTTTGTTTGTCATATTCCTGGGCCCCTGCCCGCCAGCCTGTGTAATTTATTCTCCACGGCAAGTTGATAAGACTTTCCTGCACAGCATTTCTTTCCCCATTGTTGTCTATTTTCCGGGCCGGTGTATTTTTCATCTGGGTAAAGGGCAATTGTTTTTCGGGACGGCGGCAAAAGGGGGTCGAGTGCCTGCAGTGGAAACTCTGAATTTGTGCTGAAACTGAAGCGGAGCTCCAAGAAACTTTGCATGCGGAAATTTGCTTGAAACATTTCGTCAAACATGGTAACTTGAGCCGGAACGGGTAGAAGTAAAATAAATATATTTACTTTTCCAACACACACATCATTTTGTTGTAACGAAGAGGCTTTAATTTTGCGGAAATTTTATTAAACCAAGATGATTTTTCTCAGCCTTAAAATAAATATTAAATCTAATCAATTTTTGAAATTAAAATAACCTAAATAATATTTTTTGAATTTCTCCTTCACTTTAAGCTTTAATTTCTTTTAAAGAAAATCAGACAATGGGCTTTTGTGATCCAGAAACTTCTCCAAAACACTGCCAAAAAATTTAATCAATGAAAATGCTTTCTGAAAATTCCATTTTCGTTTCCTTTTTGGTCAAGATTCTTTAAGAAAAAAAATATGATTAAACTTTCTCGCTGAAAGTTTGTTCAAAAAAACCTTTTGTTCGAAATGTTTTGCATTTAAATGAAATTGAATAAACCGCTAATCCAATTCAGAGGCTCAGTGGGGGTCTGAGGTGGCGTTGGCGAAACAAAGGTTAAGCCAAAAGCTAAACGTGGCCAAAAGTAGGGACCACAACCGTTTTTTGTTGACTTGTTCAGGCAATTAATTTGCATGCGTGGCCATTTTGGAGTTTACACGCCGACAAAGCAATTCCAGAGCTTCATGTACACATTCCTTTTCCCCGTTTTCCGCTCGATGAAAGCCACAAGAGTCGGCAGCGTTTTGCCGGAAAAGCGCATCTAATGCTTGCCATTTGCGTGTATGTGTGCGTGTGTTTAATGTGGCGCAACGGGACATTGGGGAAAAAGTGCCAGAGAGGATTTCCGGTTCGTCCATTTATCCCGACGCCCCTCTTGGATTTCATTTCGTTAAGTTAATCAAAGTTTGTGCTCTTCTTTTTATTCTGCGACATTTGGCAACAAGGCAGACAGCCAGTCAAGAAGCTTAAAAGTTGTCTGCCAAGCTGAATAAACGAAAACAGATCACAACGAGCAGGAGAAGCCAATGATTTGACCAAGTTTTCGGCATTGTTCGAGCCATGAGGCAGCATTATTTGAGCCATCAATGGTTTTGGTGGAAAAAAATGCATTTAAAGGGAATATTCTAGAGCTGAAAATATTTCAAGAATATTTCTTCAGGAATTTGTCTTACAACCCCTCAATTCTTTAAATCTGTTTAAGCATTTATTCTAACAGCATTTTCCCATCCACCAAAACCCGGTTCCTACTCCATCAACCGACTCAATTACCGACAACCAACAATTTATGATACTTCCCATCAAAAGGGACAAATCGAAAGCCCACAAAAAAGTTCACAAAGAAAAAAGATATGAATATGTTGAGTTGATTTACTGCCAATACCAAAAATTGATTGCCCATATATAGACATGCACACATAAATACAAATATATATGTCATATATGTAAGCCGAGTGAATAAATCGAAATAAATCCGCTGATTTAATTGAGAATAAAGCAAAGTCGCTTGGGGTAAAAGCTTTTTTATATCCGCCAACGGACAGGCGGTCCCGGAAGTCGAATGCAACAAAGATTAGAGAAAGCGGAATGCATTCGCTGCTCCTCCCCTCCCTCGGGAAAATTTACAGCGCACTATAAACCGCAGTGGAAAGGCACATAAACTGCCCCGGTAGCGGCAGTAAAATATGAAACGCCATAAAGATATATGTACAATATACAAAACAAGGAGCCCTAAACCCAAACAGCCACAAAAGTAACATAATTTTCCGCTTGAAATGCGCTGCAAAGCGTTTCCCATATTTTGTAGCCCAGTGTGTTGTCCTTCTGCATTATTTATACACACACACACACACATAGGAGAGCCTGCAAACAGGACCGCACACAAGGCAGGACCTATGGAAAAAGAGGCGCCGGCAATAATAAATTGAGAAGCGCAAAAGATTTATTGGCGGCAGTCGAAGGAGTTTCCGAGTGGAGCTGCAAGCGGGACTCATTTTATGCGTTGTGAAGTAAAAGTTTTGCCCGGCCACGCCTCCTGGACACCTGCTCGCCCCCACCCCACCCGCCTGACCAAACATTAAGGTGAAATGTATGCGCCTGGAGGTATGCAACATTTTGTCTACGGCTCCCATGGCGAATCACAGGACGAAGCGAAGGGAAGTTGCGGCCAGGTGCTTGTCACGCACGACGCTCTTTGTGGCTCCACACACACACACCCACACACAGGGCTACATAGCAGGGACACCCACACGGACGTCAATCAATCATGGGTTCCCGGAGCCGACCGAAGAGGAAGCGTATCCTTGTGGCCGCCCATCTGTGTGCGGGGGTTTTCGGGGTTTCCATTTCGTCGTTACGTCGCCTGCAACAAATCGCCATAATGTGCGGCGTTTGCTGCACTTAACGAGTACATACTGCTCACACACCCAACGAACCACTTTTGTGGCCAGTGCTGTGCCATTGCGCCATCAATCAGCAACGCTTCGATACGCTCTCAAAATTTAATTGACTTTGATTTTGTAAAGTTTGACATGTGTCCTGCCATTTGCAACGAGTGTGTGTCTGTGTGAGCGATGACTGTCTAATTTGCCTCGCTTTGTGTCCTGATTAAGTGACAAATGCCTGATGTTCTGTGGAATTGTTGCTTTTATTACCAAAAAATTTTTAAGGAAGCTGGGGATTAAATCCCAAACTGGTGTTTTCAAAATTAAATTGAATCAACTAGTAAATTGAAAAATAATTCTATCAAAACGGAATTCCAATTTAAAGTGAAAAATTAAAGTGTTGTGGTTTCTGGTTTTTTAATTGGAAATATTATTTGATTGAGAGGTTTGCAAATGCATTTGATTAAAAAAAAAGAAAACAAGGGATGACTTTATTTTATCTGTTCAAATATTTGACATAGTGTAAAAACTTTAAAGTAAATAATGCTTCATTGAAATTAAGCCTCTCTTTTTGCCGTTTAATTATTTATTATTTAATTTCAGTCAACGAGACATAATCAATTAAATACATTAACAGCTTCCACAAAGTTTTAATGTAAGTCGTAACTCAATTACGTTCATTTGTAATATTAAAAGCTGCAAACCTTTTGGGGAATTTATTACACACATTTGAGCAGCCAAAATATCATTTGGCATAATTATACTTGACACCCAACCCTGGCTTCGTAACTTCTTGCCTCTTTGCTTTATATATTTTAGTAATTAACACCTCTAAATTAAGAGTCGACGTGACTCAGTAGCGAGACGAGGCCCGTGAAAAACTGGGAAATATGCAGAGAGACAGAGAGTCAAGCTCACCTAATTGAAACGAGCCTCGACTCGACGTGTTGCAAATTAGTAAACAGAATCTCGACTGCACATTGGCAAAGTCTGCGGGTATGGGGGGCGCCTCTAAAGTCGGGTGTTAAATTATTTATGAAAGCCGCTGGCAACGGCCAACAACGCACACATTTGGAGCCAGTTTGAGCCACATTAAGTCACAGATGAGCCACCGGAGCTGGCGAGGCTGGGGAGCTGGAAGCTGGCAGGCGGAGGGCGAGGCAGCCCGGCTTCACTGTGTGCCAATTAATTATTCATAATTAGCTGCTGACTAAATGTTTAACTAAATCAGAGGACGCCTGCTCCTCCTCCACGGCTGGGTGTTTATTTAAAAAATGACATTACGAACGCAATCCGTGGTGGCCCAAGGGGCCGACTCGGCAGGATGGATGTTTGCCTTTGGGTCCAGAGCTAAATTAAAAGCCGGCCATTAGAGAGCGCCAGCGTTAATTGTGATTTATGCAGCGGGTTTTGTTCTCGCTTAGGAAAGTTTTTAAAATAAAATATGTAATGCCCGGGGAAATCGACCTGGATTACTTTCGTTTAAAAACATTACTTGTTTGGTAGTTTCAGCGATAGAGAAGTACTAATAAACTGATATACAAAAACGATTGTTTAAGGTAAATTTAAATAGGTAAATGATAAAGTTTTGTGAACTATCTATTGATTATATATATTTTACATCTAAATTTAAATATAATTTAAGGTTGCAAGTTAAGTTTTAAGTAGAATTTGGTAGGTATAAATTAAGATATTAAATATGGATCAAGAATCAAATAATAGAATAAACAAACTTACAGTATCTCATAAATAAAAATAAATATTCACCTACTACGTGCTCTTATCTAGAATTTCCTGATTTTGGAGATTACGATTTTGTGGGACTCTCTGACACCTGTCTAATAACTAAGTAAGCTTTATTTCTTTCTTAAAAACCTGACAGCACCTTGCCATAAGAAATTGCCCGGAAATCATTACCAGAGCTTTCTGGGAAAAGAAAATCAGCGGAAATGACTGAGAAGGATGGGACACACCACTCATTCCTTAAATACTGCAAGAAAAAGCACACCTCGAGGGAATTCTTTCATTAGGTGCCCCATCATGTCCTGTGTTCTTTTCATTGAATTGGTAATGAAAGGGGAATAGGAATTAATTACCAGGACAGGGGGATTTCTCATTCAGTAAAACCAATTTACCGACGGCGGCCATTCGTTCTGTGTAATTTTTCCCCATTTTCTTTTTAAGGAGAAAAAGGGAAAGGTAAAGGGGAGCTGGGGCTCCTTTGACGTCTAGCCGCCGTCTACACGGGCACACGCACACATGCAGCGACCGCACGCACACACCAGCACAGCACACATACACTGGCAGAATGTCCTGTGTCCTGAGACGAAGCAATGTTGTTGTCACTTAAAAAGCAGCAGCAGCAAGACAGCTCCTACACTCCGCATTTGTGTAAACATTTAGCAAACAATTCGGGAGCAGAAGCTGCTGGCTTTTAGCACACGTGTGCGAATAGTTTGCGGTCTAGACGGAGCCAGCTGAATGGGGTCAGGGGTCACGGCAACACCTTTTTCACTGCCTCGATTTCTGGTTGATTTTAGCACTTCACTATTGTGGTTCAGTTA
This sequence comes from Drosophila nikananu, assembly GCA_008042635.1. Lineage (NCBI taxonomy): Eukaryota > Metazoa > Arthropoda > Insecta > Diptera > Drosophilidae > Drosophila > Drosophila nikananu. The sequence goes on along the minus strand of VNJV01000452.1, from coordinate 79,040 downwards.
CTTATCATTGGTAAATATTATTATTTAATTTTGTACTCATTGTTACTCACTCTGCTATGGATTTAGATAACGGCCAGCGCTCCATGGAGGCCTGATATTTCATATTCTCGATTTGCTTCTTTAATGCGTCCCGATCCATGTTTTGTAGAGCACTGGGATCCATGGCGGCTAGAATTTATCCACATGCCACCCCTGCAAAGACGGAAAGTGTGCGTGAGAGCTTGCGAGAGCGCCAAGGTGCGGTGGTGTGTGTGAGTTGCCGCTTTCACTCTCACTCTCTTTCTCTCTCTCTCTCTGTTGTGTGTGCTAATTTTGATGAGATGTGCGGCAGCCGGGTGATTTTGGGGCTGAAGGAGCACAAATGGAGCACCCTGTACGCCCCGGTCCCGGTTTGCAGAGCGGAGTTTGCGCAGAGCGTGCATAACAAATCAATAGAGAGAGAGAGAGGGAGAGAGAGAGAGAGTAGAGAGTAGCGGAGAGAGAGTGTGAGAGAGCGCGTGCAAGTTAACAGTGCCGCCTGAAAGGCTGCCATAAAATAAACTCTGCTATTGACTTTCCCTCCGCCAAAGCCAAGCATTTGTTTACAACTGAAAAAGGCAGTAAAATATATATATATATACGCGAAAAGGGCGCGTCCCCTGACCAAAATACAGCGGGATGCAAATGAAAAAGCCCCAACAGCTGAGACTGCAGCCGATACTCGTCCTTATTTTATTGCCAAGTTTGTAATACAATAATGAGAACTTTCCTTTTGCCATGTTTACACAGTTAAAGCCGCCATAAATATGCCTCAGAAAAGGCAAAATACAAGGAAAATACAAAAGAAAACAAAATTAAATTAAGGGAGCATTTTGCGTGCCCTTAGACAATTAGTTTTTGCTGTTTACACTTTTCTGGGGCCGGCATTAAAGAGCGCCCTGGGGGTTGGAACTCGCCCCGGTGATGGAGATAATGGGTGAGATAAAAGGCGAAGCTTAGATACTTCGGGATGATAAATTAAAGGGATGCGCCAGGGATTAACCAGCAAAAGCGGTCTAGGATAATGGGTATTAAAGTTACCGGCCATCAAGTAAATGAAAGGGAAAAAGATAAAGAAAAAGGGTGCGAAATTTGTAGTTATTATAAAAGAAAAGAGTGAAGTAAAAACTTGTTAGGTAAAATTCTGTATTAAAACTAATAATAAATTAATAAATTAATTATATATATCTTTAGTCATATTTCTATGCCAAAGAAAACAATATTTTGATTTCCTTCTCTCATTCACAAAATGTAAATATTTTCAATTTAAACTCAAAGTTCAAAATAATAACATGGAAACCCTCACTGTTAAGCTAACATATCTGCTAAACCCAATAACATAGTCACAACATTAGCCAGGACTGCAACCAAACAACAGCTCCTGTTAACCATTATCGCATGCTAGAAATACCCCGCTTAACAGCACACATAACATAAAGGACACTTAACTTCAATTGCCAGGAAAATTCTTCTCTCCCAAATATCTGTACACAAAAACCAACGGGCCCCAAACTCATCGGTAGACAATCAAAAACTAATACAAAACTCAAATAAAAAAACCGCAGAGCAAGCGGCTAAAATACAGCAAGGACAAAAGAAAAAAGAAAAACATGGAGCCGCTCCTGTGAACTCAGTGAACCCAGCGAAGCGGCGTGGGACGAGACATGACAGGGCCAAGCCGGGATGATGGCGATGAGGATGCACAGCTGACGCTTTTGTAGGTGTAACTTTAAATACAAAAAAGGACGATGGACTAAGGACAAACTGGGCCGTGGCACGCCCCCTCTCATCTTACTACAGCCCCGCTGCCTTTTTCCTGTCCAGTTTGATACATCATTTTTTGTCGCTTCGCTGGGTAACTTGACACAGGTCCTATGGCCACTGTCCCAGTGTCCCGGTGTCCAGTGTCCTCTGTCCCCAGCTTGTTTGCATCTCCTTCGCCAGCCAGCGATCTGCCTTTTCCACAGCTGTCAGGCTGCTAAAGGATTTTAGGCTTTAAACCAATCCGCTGGGAAAAGTTGCTCCTCCCGGCCAACCTGCGGGTTGTTTGCCCTTTGCTTTTGTTTTTCTTCTTCCCTTTTCCGGAGCACAAGCTTTAAGCTCGGGGTCCAGTGACACTTTTGGCCAAATGTGTTAATGGCTACATTGTTGTAGGACAGCTCAGATTTAATATAGCCCAAGTAAGGGCCAGGCGGATTTAGGAGAAGTCCCCTGGCATGTCCCGCCGGCACACATGTTGACAGTCCTTGCTAACCAGCAGCACAAAACACTAAAAGCTTTAAAGTTGGTTTAATTAAAAACTTTCCAAAGTTGTCCCAGCAAAGGGATTCGATAAAAAGGGGAACGGACAGATAGTGCACAAATTTTCCTAACTTGTTTGGAAAACTGAAAGCGGTGAAAACTTGCAAGGGTTAATTGATGAGTGTCTTTTTTGCAGATCAAAGATCTGGGAAGAGAAAGCTGCTGTAATGCTAGGTGGCCCTTCAAAGTTCTCGCTTCAGTTGGGAATAACTAATAATAGTTTTCTATTTATTATAAGGGAATTTTTAATTTTAATATTTAATCAATTTTAAAGCGTAAAAAAACCTACCTTATTTACCTCATTAATACCAATTTCCCCTCACAAGCTCCTAAGTATTTTTCTCCGCAACTTATCCTCCTAGAATATGCACCTTTGAGTGCTTGTTATTTCACCCCTTACAAAACTGCAATGCTATTCCCTGCCTGCTTAACTCAGACAACTAATCCCTGACATCATAGCATCCACTTAAAGTGCAACACTATCCAGGGAGACAGGATAAGGGAGAAGCAGGGGAGAGCTCCAAGAAGAAGCTGCCACCAAAGCGTCCCCCGACCCATTTAACCTCAAGAAGGCATCTTCACCGTAAGACTAAACTAATTGCTTCGAGCTATTGCCGCCATCGACTCCTGACTGCACTCCCTTCCTCTGTGCCCCTGAAATCCAATATGATGGCGATGCGCCATTAAGCACACGATGCACAGGACTCGCACAGCAGACGGAAAAAGTAGCAGAAATTTGTCTGCGAGCGATGTTTTGCAGGGGAACGGCGAAGGAAAGTCAGCATGCAACGGACATAAATCGTTAGCAAAATGTTTTTGGCGGCTACAAGCGGCAGCCACAAAACCCAGAAGGTCCTTCAGTATTTCGCGTGTGTGTGTGTGTCAACAGGCGTTCAAGTTTTTTGGCACTCCCCTGAATCCCCTGAACCCTAGAGAGAAGCGTTCCTGGAACCGACAAGGACAACTGCCACAATTCAAGTGATTTCGTTTTCCCCCCTCAAAAAAAAAAAAAAGAGGGGAAAACAAATTGCCAAGCCTGCCCGAGAAGTTACTCAATCTGCAGCAAATATAATACACTTTTACACAAGCATCCATTTGCTCGTTAATAGATACCCCCAAAAAATGGTTGCTAGCCATTTTTCCAGCAATTTGGACATTTCCTTGCGCCCACTTTGAGGTCCCGGGCCGTGCTGTCCCTTCGATATTGTTACAATAATTGGCATTAGCCGACGGAGCCTCAGTCAGCGAGCCTCAGCCTTTGGGGTGCGAGAAACGATTTCAGCTTGTTAGCTTAATTTTAAATGCAGAAACTTTTCGCCCCGACACAAAATACTTTGGGGCATTCTTTCATTGTTTGGGCCGCCAAGAAAATTGTGAGGTGAGCGGAAACCCAAAGAATTTTGTGAGAAAAGAAAAATGTGTAACGAGGAATTAACATATATAAAAAGAGGCGGAGCAATGGCGGGTGGCTCTAATTGGATGGTTAGGAATTTGGGTGGATTTAAGGCTAAGGCTTTGAATTTATATTTGGATGCGTTAAAAATATGTTCACGGTCTGTGCCTTTTATAAACGTTATGTTTTAAGCTCTTGAAGTTGTACTTTTAGTTTTTTGCCTTAAAATAATAATCTCTCTTCCCAAATTTAATTTTAAACTGCAATAACTACTGTACGTAGCTTTGCTTTCCAGCTTCTCCCTTAACTTTTCCACTCTAATCAAATCACAATCATCTGCAAACCGTTTTCATTTAATTATTACTTGAAAGTTGGCCAAACTTTTTGTTCTGTCGACCGAAACGCGATTGTCACGTTGTAAAGAAGTAATCCAAACATCGCAGAACAAATATTTATCCAGTCATTAGCAACGTTTCATTCGCTTACCTTTTAGCGGTTGTAGACGCTTCGCGTACTAACACTAAAACTGAAACAAAAATTTAAAGCCACACTGCGAGAAAACTGAGTTCTATCATGTAGAGAAATACATGAATATAAATCGCATTTCATTTGTTATACGCACAACCAACATATTTTCCTCGCCGTGCAGCAAGGGCCGTCAGCGATGGGCGACAACAATTTGTCCCAAAGAACTTTTCGCTGGCAAACTTTTTGGAGGAGCTTATGAAGGGGGAAGTGTGGAGTGGAAATGAAAACTGGGCAGGGGGTCAGGGGGTCGGCTGTGGTGGCGACAACAACTAACAAGAACCGCAAACAAGCAGCCCAACTATGAGTTGTTAGCGCGGCAATGAAGTGCGAGGACCCACAAGCACGCAGCGCGTACATTTTGCTAAATCAATTTGCACAACTAAATAATTAAAATACTGGATGATGACGCTCGGTTTTTGGGGTTTTGCAATCTGTTGCCGTGGTGGCCAGTGGGTGTGAGGTTGAACTGGCTTATTAGCAGCAGGCTAAGAATGCGACAAATTATGGCTAACAATTTTCAGCAGTGTTGGGAAAATGCAAAGGGAAAAGTTAAGGATTTCAAATGGAAATTATTCAAGTTTAAGTTATAGATAACTTTTGAGAAATGAAATGTTATTGTAATTAAAAGTTAGGATTGGCTATTATTTTAGAAAAGGGATGCCAAGATTTGGCTGGAAATTCTCTGCACCGACAGCTCAAAGACCACACTTGCACGCACAACGTGGCGTATGCGTGATTTATGCCATTCCTCCCACCATTCCTTCTCCCCAAAGCATGTGCGACCGTCCTAATGAGTATTTCATAGGTATTCAGGTAGCACAAACTTTCACCTTAAAGCGACCAAGGCATCTCGCAAACCTTGGCCAGTAATTCTTTCTTAAAATCGTATAAATCAAACGCTTCGAATGTCAGGCCCAGAGGCTATTAAATTTACGACCCCGACCTAGGCAAACATCGTAAAAAGTGGGTGAATAGTGGTATCGTTTTTTAGCCCTATCAGCGGCGCTCTGTTTGTTTATCTCTCGGTTGCCTGCTGGTTGTTTGTTTGTTTGTTTTGTTTGTTGGCTGTTGGCTGTTGGCTGCCGTTGATGCCAAGTGCAGGGAGTAGCAGAGAAGCAAAAGTACTGAAAAAAACAGGGCTACAAAAATGCAATTAAAATCGTTTCATGTGACAATTCAGTTACTATCTCAAGCACCGCCCCCGCCACACCCTTGACTTTCCCGACTCTCGTCCGTTTGCACTGTTTGTTTGCCTGTCGGCCTGGCCTACGGTATAAATTTCCTGGTAATGGTTGGATGGGCATCTCTTTTTGCCGTCGTTCCTTGGCAAAGGTGAACCCAATATCCCGGAGCACTTGCCACCACCGACACACACAATGATGAATAGTCGGGGCGGAAGATGGAGATGGCCAAGATGGACAAGCGATAACTGTTAACTGCTTCACTGAGTGCCGAACGGAGTAAGACAAAAGGGGAAAAGGGTCAGATTAAAAGGGCACGGACAAGTGCAGGACTAATGAGACTTTTTCACTGGGCATAGGGCAAGCTGTCTGAAAGTGAATGATGTTCGAATGCAGACATTGCAAAGCAATTGCCACTCAATCTATGTGTGCACAAGGCTGTTGAAAAAGTGTATTGATTTATTCTACATGGAAAACAAGACTTTGTTAGGTTTGAAAACTTTTTAATTAAGATTTTCAGAGACTAAAATCATTTTAGGCAAAAGGTCAATTGTATATATGCTTTGTTCAATGTTTTCATAACTTCAACTTTTAAATATAATCTTAAGCTTCACTCCACCCAACATCTTTGTCTAAATTCAAATAAATTCCCCATTTTCTGACCTTCTCCCTGCCCCAGAACCCCACATCATTTCGAGATAAATACAATTCCCAAAGCGAATATAAACAAAAACTCCTGAAGCAATTATCTTGCAAATTTCGTTCTCAAGATGCAAGCAGGCCACCGACCGACACGCCGAAACTACATACACATCCCGTAGCATTCCGGCCGGAATGTGAGCCGGAAAGAGCCACCGGGGAGCCATTGCCATTGCCTGGCATAGAAAGTAAGCATAGAGCGGAAAGTAAGCGAGTAAAAGAATAACTTGAGACAAAAATTAAATGGAATGCCGAGTAGAAAACAAAAACCTCCATTAAATTTGCATTAAAATATTCAATTTAGAGCATGCAAGCCAGGAGCGCAGGTCTCACGCAGAAGAACCTGCGGAACCAGGACAAGCTCATTTGCACATTCAACAAGGAGTTGCTTCTGCGGCTGCCCCGCCTCCTCCTCTCCTGGTCGGGACCATCAAAGGCTGGCGCCCCAAACGGGTGACACGAAGACGACTTTCGTGGGATGACACATGCTGCTCAGCTGGCTGCTGGCTTTCGTGTTACCCGCTCCTCCTGCCTCTCACTGCCTGCTCCTGGATCCTTTTGCTTCTTCCTCCTTGCCGCCTGTCTGCAGTGCCTTCTTTTATGCTTTAATTATTTGCAGCATGCAAAGTTAAGCCCCCCCGCACACACACAGACCAGTACATCCAGCACACGCCGGCAAACATTGGGCAAGGTATTAAGTTGTAAATATGTAAAAGTGTTCGCAGCTGCCGAGAGTTCCTCATTCATTTTGCCCTCTTCCTTTTAATACCCTGTATGCAGTGAGAAAGTGGGGTATGCTAGGAAGAGGGAATAGCGTTTATTTTGAGCTCTAAATATGGAAAATAATTTAATCAACTGCTACAGAAATATAAAAACTTAAGCACCGACTTCATTGTACAAATATTTAAGGGTATTTTTAGATTAAAGTTATACATATATTTATTCTAATTTCATTAATTAGGTTTATAAAATTCTTCTAAAAACAAATATAAAAACAATATTTCATTGATTCCTATGACTGCTTATAGAGTATATTTAATTTTTATAAAATTTTTAACTAAGTAAATCGCTTTTCCTCGCCTTCCCTCCCTCCTTTCCCTGCCTTCTGTGCATTGCGTATGTCAAAAATGAATTACATTGCAGACTGCAGCCTGGTTTCGGCAGCTGCGTGGGTGTGTGTGTGTGTCTGCATATTTAAGTGCGCCGCAAAGTATGCAGCAAAGTACAACAAACAGCTGCGCGGTTGCTGGTTTCTCTTCGGATTTGAGTGTGTTTTCCTTACCAACACACACGCACAACAGGACGCAGGGAAACACGGAACAAAAGTAAGACATTAAGGATAAAATATATTTATTTAGCAGGTATTATACCTCAAAGCAAAGGAATGTAAGGATTATATATGTAAATATTTTTTAAAATTAATAAACTTAAAATATCATATTTATTCCTATAAAATTAAGACAAGTAACTAACATATTCTAATTCTATTAAGTTTATTTTCAAATCTGAGATACAAATTGGAAATTATTATATCTTTTTAAATAAATATTCCTTCGATAAAATATTAAAACCCTTTTACTAATTAATTCTATTTTACCAATTAAACAAATCTGCAACTTTTTTCCTCTTGTGCATTTATATCTAAACGCCCACCAGACATACCAGGCAGAGAGCCATTTAGTTAGTGGTCTGTCGGCTTCTGCTGAGTGCTTAGTTTTAAATCCGATACAATTTACTTAAAGCTTCGGCCATCAATTTTTCAAAACCCCCAACCAAACGCACACACATCCTTCTTAGAGCAGGAAAACCCATACAGGCGGACGAAACTATAGAGAAGCAGGCCCTCACTGGATACGAATAGTCTTTTGATTAGAGTTTCAGAGCCAAAAGGATGCTTGAAAAAACATTTGTGGATTTTTAATTGAGTGCTGGAAAGTTAGTTATAGAAATGTGTGCACTGTTACCTCCATTCAAGTTGGAATCCATTTATTTCATAATTTAATCAAGAGTGCTTTGTGGCAGGAAAAGGTTCTTGCTAGGCATTTAATCTCTTGATTGCTCCTTTTTCACTTAGCAGCTTATTATTTGCTGTGTCATGATGCTTTGATTCTAATTACAGGTCGCAATTGTATGGGTTGTTTAATACCAAACTTAATAATGGCCTATTTTGCATAAACACATAAATGAGTCAATTTCAATAATAATTACTAGTGCTTTTGGTAGCTTTGAAGCTGGGAAATGCTTGTAAGCAGCTTCTCTAAAGTTGCCTTAAGGATCTTATGGAATAACTTGCCTTGGAGTTGTTATTGTTGATATATGCAACTATATAAATGTTAAAGGATTACACACCTCCTACAGCTGGCTAATAGTACATTTTCTAATTATTATTCTGACATGAACTGAATTGAATGGTTAAAGGAAAATCTGCATAGGGTTTGTATTAATAATATTAAGAGTAGCCTGGGAAATGGGTTGAAGTAAGTTCTTAATTATAGAGTTCTCTTATTAGGCTATCAATAAAATATAGAATAGGTATATTTTATTAAAACAATAGAAAGAAATATGCATTCAAATTCTAACTATCCACTAAAGATATTGAGAATCAAAACCACTATGATACTATGATTTTACACCAATTAATTTACCTTAGCAAACTACATAAAATCCTGGACCACCCCGCTCACTCCACCTACTTTCCCTATCAATCTCATTTAGTCAGTCAGTCAATCACGCACAATGCAATTGAAATAAAATGGCACAAAAACGGGGCCCCGACCCCTCAATCACTCAGGCAACACTTGTTGCCCCGGCAACATTTAATCAAATCAATTTTTCCCTTTTACACATGTTACAGTAGCAGCAGCCAATCTGCCGAATTCCTCCTCGCCATCCGACTATGCAAATCCATTGTGACAGCAGGGCAGAGGGGGGATATTCGGAGAGGAAAAACTCTAATTGAATTTAGTTTACGGCAGTTTTTCGGCCCTTGGCCACGCCTCTCCACCTCAACATGCCAAGCTGAAAATTGGAACAACCAGAAAAGCGCAACGCACCGGGGGCTGGGGGATGGATGGAAGGGGCTGCGGACTCCGGACTACGGACTACGGACTACGGAGGCTGATGTGGGTTTGATATAGTGCCAAGCAATGCCACGGCAACGATGTCGAGGCATCCATAGAAATGCCAAGTTGCATTATCCGGATGGTTTGGCGGCGGTGCTGCCGGGATTGGCGCCTTTGTCTGGCATTTTTGTTAACAGAGCAGAGTGGCCTTCGGGCCACCGCCGCCCCCTGGCAGAGACCATGGCTGAATGACGACGCAAATAATTGAATGGGCGATCAATAGGTGAACAAGTCCCGGCCCGAGCTCAAAACATGCCTCAAAAGAGGTGGAAAATGGGAAATCCACCACCACCCCCTGGCGCTTAATTGAATTAGTCGAGCTGCACTGGGTTGCAACAACAACTAGAGGCTCTCTGGCACAAAGCGAACGCCTGACTGGCAGGGATTTGCTAATAAATGGAGTCCCTTTTGGAAGCGAAAAGCCTGTCAAACGATGCTTAAATGCAATTTACTGAATTGCGTAGCAGTTAAATAAGATCTATTTGATTGAGCGAAAATGCCCAAGTGTCATTGACAATCGTTTAATCCATTTCACAAGCCTGTCACCTGCCCGACACCTTGTCACAAAATGTTCAACTCTCAATCGGGGGGACATCATCCATCAATTTCTCAATCAGAAACACTCGAAAACCCAAATGCAGAACACAAGTGCACAGCAATTTATTATTATGCACAGGCAGAAATGCCTTATCAGTTCAAAGACTCCCTGGGGAAGTGGAAGCAAGTGCCAAGAGCAATTACTAAAAGGCCAAGGAAAGCCAAAGCAACTTCAATGTCAGCTGGCAACTATTAGCCCGTGATTGCGGCCCTCAATCCAACAGAAAGACCCCCGGCAAAGCAATTCAATATACTTCGATAGCATTTCAAATCCAATCAAATCGAAACCGGCATCAATTTTTCATGGGAAGGAGGAAATGCGGACCCGATAGCAATGAAAAATTATGAGCCATGTGGCAATAACAGCAACAGACACGACACACACACACTCACAGCAGAAGCAACAGCAACTGCAGCATTAAGCGGAAAAATGTGGAAGAGCGGAAAAACCAACCGAAGGCGACCCTTTCTGGAGTGGAGGGGCCCTTCCTCGCCAGAGTCAAATCGAAGTTGGAGCTTCCTCAGCTGAAGCCAATAGCCAAGTGGTCATTGATGCGTTAAATAAAAAGTTCAACTAAATATTTTCAAAAGCAAAAACAAAGCAGTTACGTGACGAAGATGGAGAGCCGGTCTTAGGGGAGTGGTAAAAGTAATGCAAAGTTTGCGCACGAGCCACGGGGAAAACCCAGGGAGCAAAGAACTTGAGCAAATAAGCAATAAGACAACTAACAAGTGAAAACTGATGGCTAAGTCGGTGACTTGGCCCGGGGGATACCCTGCCTTGAAAGCCTTTAAATCCTTTTAGAAACAAACTTAAAAGCCACTCTTAACTTATGTTTTGAGACCTCTTCGACAGAGTTATTCTGCTAGTAAATTCTATAAATTATTCTAAATGAAAATTTAATAAATTAATTTGATCTTTGTTCCTGTTCTTTGTTTTACTTACTGACTGCTTTAAGGAATTTATAGCTAAGGATGCTACCTACCTACGAACACCACTGCGTATACGTGATATATCTCTCTCAAAATTAACTTCCTGCGGCATAAGATCACTTTGACACATACAAATTGAATTAAATGAACACGATTTTGAATATTTTCAAATGTCAACCACTCCATTTATTTAGGTCCTTCCAAAAGGATGTGCCATTGCCACATTTTACAGGGTAAAATCGACTAACAGTTACTCATTCTCCCACCGAAAAACCCAGGCTTCTGGCTCCTGTCTCCCATCTCCTCCCTGCTCTCGGTGTAGGTGACTCTATGGCAGCAGCAGCCTCCGATCCGCTCCGGAAATGCCCATCCCCACACTGCCAGCCCCGCCCCCGATGCCGCCACTGTGTCAGGTTCTATCCCCCGGCCAGGACACGTACACAAACATTTCATGGTTCAATAAATTTGCTGCCGAGCGTACCGGAAACTTTGCGAAAAATACATTGGGAAAATGCTCGTCGTCGTTGCAAAGGCAAAGAAATTATCTGTAGACCAGGACCTGCCACACACACACCCACAAACAGAGAGATGCACGCAGGCACCTGCACACTCGCACACACACACACACACTCTCTCATGGAGAAGGAATAAAGTCGTATAATTTTGCAGCCGAGAAAGAATTTTTTCTCGCTTCCTTCCTCTATTTCCCAGTTACAATCATTTCTTCTTCTACGCCATTTTTGCAATTTTTATTCGTTGCAATTTCTGGGTTTTTCCGCTTGCCATGTTTCCCAGCCACGCCCCCTGATTATGTATTTTGGCCTACTTTGTGAGGCGTTGACGCTAAATTATGCCGTTAGTTTTGCACCTTTTGTGTGGGTGTGTGTTTGCGTTTCAAGTTTCTGGGGTGTTGGTCTTGGTAGATTCTTTTAATGTGTTCCTCAAATAGCAATAAAAAATGCAGTTACGGGGAAATGCAATAGGATTTTATGTAGCCAGTAATGTATGATTTTAATTAGTCCCGAAAATGAAAACAGAAACGATAATTATTTGCTTTTCACTTGGGCTTTTACATAGGTAATTTCAAAGGGCCAACAGTAATGTAGTTCAATTTAATTTAATTAATCGGTTCTATCAAAAAGTCAGTAAATAAAAATTAAATAAATTCCACCTTTAAATATTTCTTAGTTTTCCCATTTCTTTATAAGTTTTCTTTAATATTTGTTAAGCATTCTTAAACTTGAGACTTGAGTTTCTGCCTGTTAGAAATTACCCAAAAGGGCAATAAAGCTTTTAATTATTAATAAATGAATTTATCATTTGTTTTTATATAAACTTACCACCAAAAACCTATAAATATTTCCACAATCTCCTCTCCCATCTCTCCTATCAATTAATTGACAAACAACTTTCTGGGGATATATATTCTCGGAATTATTTTAACTGTCAGAGAAAGTTTTACGTCCTTTTTGGAACCTGACAAAAGGAAAAAGAAATAGAACCCTTCGTCGCCTGGTCATTCAACATTTATCGAGAACCCGCACACGACTCTGTTTGCTTTGCCCCCAAAGAACCGGTCATTAAATATTTTATTATTACATTTTCTAATAGTTGGTTAAGAGAGAAAAGGAAAATACACCACGAACTGTCGCAATTCGGGTCGAGGGTTGTAAAATTTAATTTATCAAACTTCTGCTAGGCTGCACTCCAGCCATAGAGAGAGTGGAAGGAGACACCACACGGAAACCGGAAGGCGGATGGCGGAAGGGGAAGCCTATTCTGTGCCTGCACTTCCGCTTGGAGTCGCATTTGTGGAGTGGTTTCGTGGGTCCAACACTGGTTTCCAGCACGATTTAAGCGTCGTGTGTCCTGTCGTGTCGTACAGTGTGTGCTTTATTTATAATGCGACGCGCCAAGTGAACAACACGAGTTTATTAGCCAGCGCAATTTACGAGCTGCGCATCACAATTCAACATTTGCCACCAGTTTCATTCGCCCCGCTATCTGCGTGAAGTTTTATGTGCAGGCCACAATTTATATATACATCTATATAGGAGAAGAGCCGGAGGAAAAACGTGTGCAGTCAGCCAAACGGAAGAGCCTATTTATGGTGGGATTTGATTCTCGTCTCGCCGCTGCAGCGGTAGGTAAAGTTAATCATGGCAAATGGAAATCAGAAAATGTACAATTTAGGGGCCCTAAGTGTGATTAACGATGATTGAACTCAGGCCTTAGGTTCTGGGAAAAGTTATTGTCTCTAAAGAGAATATAAAACTGAAGAAAGAGGCTCTTGGGAGTTTGAAACTCCAGAAGGAACCATAATAGTTTGTAGTACAATTTATGTATTATTATGCCAAGACTTTACATCACTTAAGCTTGTAATCCGCTTAGAAAACTCATCTCTACATATTCAATACTGTAGCAAGCCACAAGATCTTCCACTAATTAAAGCCACGCCAAAAGGTATTCCATGCAAAGTAAAATCGACCATAGTAAACAGCCAACCTCAACCTCATCCTCTATTCCATGCAGCCACTCTCTTCTTTGCCCCAATAGAACGAACCTCTTTGGAAAGTCTGAAACTAATGCACGCCAATTTTCAATACAGAAAATCGAACTTTCAAGTGGTCGCCCCTCTGCCACGCCCCGCGTTCCGTTGAGTTTTCCGAGGGGGTTCGCCCACTGTTCAAGGATGGTTTATGGGTTATTGGTATTGGGGGGCTGTTATTGGAGGAAACTGAGGTACTGAGGCACTGAGGGATCTGCAGACGGCACTTGGCGTGCATTTCTATTTTGCTTGGCCGAAAAACTCTTGAAACTATTATCGATGAGGCAGGCAACCCGCACAGCGGAATGGAGGGGGTTACTCCGAAGTGGACGAGGGCGTCACTGACACCGTAAATATTACTGGCGGAGGGCGAGACCAGAGGGTGTTGCAAGTGTACTCCAGTGTACTTAACAAAATTAGTGACCTTTTTAGAAAATTATTTATCATTTTTCTTGATGAAATATGTTTTAAAAATGGTTTTTAAATTTTTATAGATACTTATATTTGGCAAAGGAAAATAGTTTGTTGTAAAAAAGCACTTGTTTTAATTTTTAAAAGATAAAATATTTAAGTAATTCCCTGTAACTTTGAGACTGTTTGCAATCCCATTATAATTTTAATTAGGAGCTATAAAATATAGTTCATGGAAAAACTATGATAACCTGTCAATGTAAATCCAATAATTACGGGAAATTCATCCTGATTACCAACAAATATTTATTTAAAAGGCGTTTTAAATATACTATTTTCTATATCAAACTAAAAACTAAAGAAGTAATTTTAAAGCAAATAATAAATATGTTTATTTTCCCAAGTGTATCAGATATTGAGGACTCCAACGATGGCGATGGCAACGAACGCGTTTTGTGCGTGTTAAAGCACACAGGGAATATAAAAAAGGAAAATATGAAAATATCCTTGTAGCTTAAAGGGCGCGGAAAACGGGGAACTCCCGGCTGGCCAGCCAGTCAGCCTGCCTTCCCGGCCCAGCACTTTACCTCTTTTTATGCCTGGCGATAAATTAAAATTTTTATTAACATACTTTCCCCGGGCCAGAGAATAGAGGAAAGAAGTGCTGGAAAGCAGGAGTCGCGGACCAAAAATGTCAACTTGTCCGGTACTTGTCGGGCGATGCCCGGCCAGCAACGTGGAAAAAGTGGAGGGCTCTTTATGACTTTTGCAAACGCACGCTGGAACTGACCCCACGCCGCTCCGGCCGTCGCCTCTGGCTGGAGCAGCCTTTACAATTATAATTTGTTGACGCAGGAGCAGCAGCAGCCCCAGGAAATGCATCCAACTCCGGGAGAGGAGGCCAGAAGGATGACTGGTGGGTTTAGCCGCCGACTGCATCTCCAGCCCATCGCATTATCTATGCATTATTGTGGCTCCGTGGCCATTGGCCATCTGCCCGGCTGCCGTCTCAGCAGAAAATAATATTCTATTAAATTATGTATACGCTTTTGTTGGCGGATTTTGTAAGTGAATATTCTCCACTTGTCGGGCTCAGGGGGGGAGGATGCAGAAGTGGCAGCAGAAAAAGCTTTTGTAAAATTTAATAAGATTGAAAAGCCAATGGGATTTTTAGATATATGTACATATACTTATATTAAAAAAGGCAAAAATAAAGTGTAAGTCAAATCATGTTCTTTATAACTAGTTAAAAGGTTTTATTTTTATCCGGAACAACTAGATTTAATGCGGATTTGTAATACTTTCCCGTAGGACATTAATTATTATTTATTTCACAAAGCTAACACAAAAAACTTGACGTCATATAAATGCGTATACGTAATGCCGAAACAGCATTAAAAAAATTACGTATACGTTATGCCTTGGCAACAAAAAATAAATACGTATGCGCAATGCCGTATTTATTTTATGCGCATTTAATTAAATATTAAATGAATCATGCATAATTTCGATATGGTGCTTAAAACGTGGACAATGGTCGTAAATGCTCAATGCGAATGCGAATGCGAATGCAAAGCCCCGTGTTAAAACCCCTACCTAAAGGACTCGGCGGGATATCCTTCGAATGGCACGTAGACAAACAGCACCCACCCCCGCTCCCTCGGATGCAATGCGTCGGAATGCAAATATTTTCCTCTTTAATTGAAGCGCGACAAATGCGAATTGTGAGCGAATGTGATTGCGGGGCTCTGGCGACTTTGAATGGGTTGAATGGATGGTCGATCGGCTGAGTGGGCCTTCGCAAAAAGAGGTAAAAGGACACGTATTTAATGAAATCATCCAATTTCGCATGCAAACAAAAAACCATTTTTCCCATTTAAGAGTCGAGGGAACATTTTCAAAATTGATTTTAAATTGCAAAAAAATATATATAGTGAATACGAAATATGTCAGTCGCTCTCATAATTGCAGCTGTTCGGCAGAAAATACATTAAATGCAAGTAAAATAATTACAGCGCAGTAAATTGCAATTGCGGACAAGAGAGTAGGGAAATCGAACAATTGTCGCACATTAACCGCAGATGCGTTCTGGCCAAGGATGAGCAGGGATAATAAAGGGCGCCGGATGGATGGGTGGGCGGGTGTAGAGCCCGGATTATGAATGAGTTCATCGATCCCCGGGTGAATGACAATTCCGGTTCACTTATTTTACTTCGGGCCACAGCGAAATTAAGCAAGACAAAGGAAGTCCCCAGCTTGATTCTTCCTCCCCTTCGCATCCCCTTGTTTGTGAAATAATGGTTTATCGGTGTTTATGGAGGCAGCGGCTACAAGAGCAGGAAATTGAAATTGCAATTTCCACTTAAGGCCCAGGAGACACATTATTATCACACACAAATATTTAAGCCATCATCGTAATGGGCCAATAATGGATAAACAATTTATGAATGAGATAATGCACAGAGTCAGTATGGAAAATATAAGTTGAAAATATACTTAAATATATATTTTTCTGAAGGTATTTTGTGGGGGAAAATAAAGACAAAGTCCGAAAATTACCTATTAAGCTTTAAATTACAAATTTTACTTTGAATTTGGTTGATAATATTATTAATTTCGAGTTAGTAATATGTTTCCCAGGTATTTATCCCAAAATTAATTTTAAGGTTCTTTACCATTTCAGAAACTATAAGTATTTTCTGGTAATATCAACTTGAAGGTTTCGATTTTGGCTTTATAAGCAATTCCTAGGTTAGCTGCATTCAACAAAATTCCCTTTTCTTAGAAAGTTTTTACTATTGTCACTTGAAAGACCTTCAGATGATCGAATATTTGAATTTTACGGTCCTTATTTAACACATTCACACCAAAAATATGAGCAAGAGACTCGGTTTACCCCAAGCATTTTCCCCGAATTTTCTTGCTGGCTTCACCTAAAGCTCTGCCGCTTATTGCCAGCCATTTCAATGTCTTTTATGTCAACTCACCAGACACAAGAGTTGATGAATTTGGTCGCTTGGCAGGATAGGCGACCTCTCACACTCACACGCGCACGGCTGCGGAGCTTGGAAGTAAAGTTGGTGTGGGTGTTGGTGTTGGTGTACTGGTGTGTTTATTTCGGAGCGCGCCAAAAAGTATGCAATGCGAACGTTGAGTCTTGTTCGGTTTCCGACTGACTACTACTGACGACTGGCGACTGGTGGTGGCTGATAGCTGATGGCTGGTAATGTGATTAGTTGGGCCTCGTCTATCGATGCTAGTGCGCTGCCCCTGTGTGCGGGCAAATTTTAATTTAATTATGTCGCTCTCGTTTCAATTACGAATAACCGCTCGCAGCGCAGACACGCACCAATAAACAAAGGCCAACAACAATAACCGAACGGAAAAGCGAAAGAAAATGTGTCGAAACGAACCCAGCGATGGTGCTTGCTCTACTCCTCGTCTCCCCGTCCTCTCCTTTGGGTTTTCCGCTTTTCCGCCTTCGGCTTTCCGCTTTTCCGCTGCTGCTGAAGTGCTGGCAATCGAATGCAACTGCCTTCCACAAGCGACTGAAACATGCTGCATACGCCAAGGCGCTCGGCGAGCAGCGAGGAACGAGCGGAATCGGACTGCACCCTCACTTTGAGTGAGTTCCCGAGTGCAACGTGTGTCCGGGAACGAGTGGAAAGCGCTGTGTGAAGGAGGCGACACCTGTGCAGAGAGAAAATAGTGTGGCTAAAATAACTGCCACAACAATAAATAGGGTAAGAAAAACGCTTAAAAATGAGTCCAAAAGTATGCAGTGAAATTTGTTAGTTACCAAAAGTAAGTATTTTCGACACCTAGGAATATTAACAAGAATATTGAACACAACCCAAACTAAATAAATAAATCCTTTGAACATAATGTGCTTTAATTCATCTTTATTTTAAAAGAAGATTCTTATAAGTAAAATTTTCCGCTCTTTTATTATTAAAATCCTTACACCATATTTTTTATCTGTGCCCTGAAGGGTGGTAAATGAAATAGAAGGCAATGCTGGGGGTTCTGGGAGCGGTCCTTTCTTTCCTTATCGTCCCGAAACGGACAGTGGAAATTTTAATTGGGTTTGCTCAACTTGCAGAGCACAATTCAATTGAACCCAGCCAGGCCGCATGGAGCTCATTAAGCCAGAGAGGGTTGGAAATTATATCGAAAGGCCATAAAGTTCTAATGATTGCCACAGGGCACTTTTGGGGTAGTTTCGCCACTTGCAGGTGCCTTTTGGCTGCCTGAACGGCATAACCACACAGGGAAAAATAGGTAATTTCCCCTAAACATATATCAAGACCAATTATTTTTGGAAACATATATCATTAGGATCTAACTGCAAAGGTAAGGTAAAAATAGAGTAAACGAAAACGATTTATGATTGTAAAATCATGAAGGATTTCAGATCGAGGGGTCTCCCTGCTTAGGCAATCATTACAATTGAAGATAACACAAGTCACAGGAACAGGACAGGGCATCATCAGCCGCTGACACAGAAACACTTTTACCCCCTGCACTTTGTAAAATGGTTCCAGCGGACATTACCTGAAAACGCTCCCAGGAGGCATCACTCTCCGTTCGTCCGTTTGTCTGTCCGTCCGTTGACTGCCATCCGGCGAAAGAGTGACACTGCTTAAGGGCGCCACCAAGGGCGCGTTAACGCTGGATCCGACCCCCTCAATCCCGGCCAGAATCCCCTGACAATGTCTGGCACTCGTTCACGGACTCCGGCGCTGACTTCTACGCCATGTAGCAGGTGTTTCCATTAACATCAGGACAATAAAGGCGGCGCACGCACTGCAATATGCAACAGTTGCAGACACGCAGGAAAAGCGTTGGAAAAGCAGCGGTGGAAAGGCCCTGCCAAAGGGACGCTGCATATTTGCAGGTAGTTGTGTGTAATCTATCCATGAACGTCGCTTCCGTTTTGCATTTTATATGCTTAACGCATCGTTTGGTCGGCGCAAATTGAGTTTCAGTGTTGCTGCAATATCTGCTCCCGGACGGATGAATGGATAGCAGGATGGATGGATGGATGAATGGATAGTTGGATGGATGGCTGGGATATATCCTATGCCGGCACCGTGCTATTGATGCTGCCATCGATTGCGAATGCCGTTTGACAGCAGCCTTCATCCTTTATCCCTTGTATCCTTCATCCACTTTGCGGCTTTAAGCGAGCACGAGAACGAGCAGAGAGCAAGCAACGGGCCAATTAAAACTTTTAGCCTGACAACTTAATTAGCAAAATGCTCGAATTATGCAATTGTCATATACCCGCTGACAAAGAGGATGCACAGAGAAATCAGAACGGTAGCCGAATCTCTGAGCAGGGAGATAATTTTGTAATTAGTAAATTAAAAGAGACTTTTTGAAGTTAAATTATTTAGGAAAACATACAGTAATTTAATATTTTTGGAAGATATTTTATTTAATATAATAAATAAATTGTTGCATTTCAAAAGAGCCTCAAAAATCATGAATTCCTATTTAGTAACTTGATTAGTTTTTCAGTATTTAAAACATTGAATCTTAAAGAAACATCAAACGCTGAATCCGATCTAGATAGTTTTAATATATTTTCACATATGTATTATACATATTTATATATGCTGAAAAATTTATGAGCTCCTAAAGTCAGTGTAAAATGGTATTTCAGCACTTATACCATATACCTTGCAAACATTTTCCTACAATTTTATAACGCCCTCTTGAAGGGTATTAACAGAGAGATCACGAAGCGTAGGCAAACTATCAAGTGCAGAGCCTCCGATGCGTATTATTTTCAAATGCCTCACGCAGGATGTGTCCCCGTTTCGTGCAGAAGCCTCGCCTGCACAAGCGCCGCCCCTGGCGGAAGCCACCGAAATGCTGACAAAAATGCTTTTGATTTGTGTGCCACTCTCACACTCCCAGACACACTCGCACTCCCACACACACACTCGGTCTTATTAGAATCCTGCTACTGTGGGCGCATCAAAGTGCAACTAGCAGGGGAAGAGATACCGAACAGCAAACAATGGGGAGAGAAGTGCAATTTATGAGTGTGGAGACGTGGAGGCGGCTAATAGGATTGCGGCTGTAATTTTTGGCGACCAGCTCGTTTTTGGCCATCGTAAATAGGCAGCCAGTTGGGCGTTGCCTGAAAATGAAGTCACAAAGTTTGATGTTTTTTAGACATTTAACACAAGTAACAAGTTTTTCTCAATGGTAGTCACCGCGAAACATTAAATTATTTGAACCACAAAGAAACATGAATTATTTTCGATTAAAATCGAGAAACCACAAAGTAATTTGGTGCAGAACTATTTTGCGACGTGGCCTTTGCCATGGCAGCTCCATGCCTACTGATCGTGGGTCTCAAAATAAAGAAAATTGGGCTGTCCTTATCAAAAATTTGTTGACCATTGTGGTGTTATCAGCCTGAGAATGAAAACTGAGAAGCAAAAATAATCTGCTCGTATAAGGCTGCATCAGCAACTTTTTCATGTCAGAAACGCCGTGTCACACTGAGAGAGCACATTGGAAGCAAAAGTGTGTACGGTAGGAGTCTTCAACGAGGCCTTTACCTGCCTCAAAGAGTATCGCTGCCTCGAGTGGCTCTGTGATAGAGTAATCAACTGTTCGAATGGTGAAATGGGTGGCCAAACAAATCTATTGGGACTCCCTGCGAACGACTATAAATCGGCAGAGGCAATCGACTGGTTAGTTTCGATTTGACTCGCTGGAAGAACGGACGGAGCTGGCAAAATGATCGGAATTGTGCTACTGATCGGGGCCGTGACCCTTCTGTATGTTTACCTTAAGTGGACATTTAGCTATTGGGACCGGAAGGGTTTCCCCTCGGCGGGTGCCACCATTCCCTTCGGTGTCCTAGACGCCGTGCGGCAGGGAAAGCGGTCCTTCGGCATGGCCATTTACGATCTTTACAACTCCACAAAGGAGCCGGTGATCGGGATGTATCTTACCATTAGGCCAGCCCTCTTGGTCCGGGACGCCCAGCTGGCCCACGATGTGCTCGTCAAGGACTTTGCCAGCTTCCACGATCGCGGCGTTTACGTGGACGAGGAGAACGACCCGATATCGGCGGCCCTGTTCTCACTGGAGGGATCCAGCTGGAAAAATCTGCGCACCAAGCTGTCGCCCTCTTTCACCTCCGGCAAGCTGAAGGCCATGTTCGAGACTTCTAATGCAGTCGGCGATAAGTTGATAGCGCACTTGAAGAAGCAACTGCCGCAGTCCGGGAGCAAGGAGGTGGAGCTAAAGAGCCTCACATCAACGTAAGTACGGCGGTCAGGGGAACCCCTGATTAGATTGCGGCGAAGATATGGCAAATTGTTTGGTTCAAAATATTTATTTAGTCGGCAAAACAAATAAGATAAGGAGTTTTAGACCATTTGTAATATATTTCCCATTGATCTACTCACAATCGCCGGGCCTTATCTAAAAGCTAAACACTAAAAGCTGCACTTTATATTCCCCCCCACAGGTATGCCGTCGATATAATTGCCTCGACTATTTTTGGACTGGATGTGGACAGTTTTGCAGATCCCCAAAACGAATTTCATCAAATCAGCAAATTAATTAATCGCAACACCTTTACAGACATTGTTCGCGGTGCATCAACATTCCTTTACCCGGCGTAAATTTTATATTTTAAATACTCGAAAATTCAAAGTATTAAAGCAAATGCCTCTGCAGATTGGAGAAGCTATTCGTGAAAATTGGATGGAAGCAGGATGCGATTGAGAGGATGAGGGAACTATCCAATCGCACAGTGGATCTTAGAGAGAACAACAATATTGTTCGTAAGGATATGCTGCAGCTTCTCTTGCAGCTGCGCAATCAGGGTAAGATCAGCACTGATGATACAGTGTGGACGGCGGAAAGCTCTAAAAATGGTGTTAAGTCCATGTCCAAGGACGTCATTGCCGGACAGCTGCTCCTCTTCTACGCCGCTGGTTTCGAAACCACGGCCAGCACAACTTCATTCACACTGTACGAGCTCACTCAGCACCCGGAGGCGATGGTTAAAGCACAGGAGGACGTACGCCAAGCCATCGAGAAGCACGGCGGTCTGACCTACGATGCCATTTCGGACATGAAGTACTTGGAGGCCTGCGTGTTGGGTAAGGCAGCCAGTGAAACTTCACAAGAAAAACTGATAAAGAAAAACATATTTCTTTTTATAGAAACCGCCCGCAAGTATCCCGCTCTGCCTATCCTGAACCGAGTCTGCACGCAGGACTATCAAGTGCCGGATAGCAAGCTGGTGATCAAGAAGGGCACACCCATTGTGATATCCCTGATAGGAATGCACCGGGATCCTGAGTACTTTCCCGATCCACTCAGCTATCAGCCGGAACGGTATTTGGATGAGAACAAAAACTTCAAACAGGCCGCGTATATGCCCTTTGGGGAGGGTCCTCGTCACTGCATAGGTAGGAAGGAATCCATTCGGGAGATATATTATGACAATTTGCCATTATTCGAAATCTTTATTTCCAGGCCTGCGCATGGGAAAAGTTAATGTAAAGATTGCTATTGCCAAGATTTTGTCCAATTTCGACCTGGAAATCCGCAAAGAGAAGCGAGAAATTGAGTTCGGTGCGAATGGAGTAACCCTGATGCCCAAGGAGGGAGTGCCTGTGCGGATCTCCCGAAAAAAGTAGTCCCTGGCTCTTCCTTAAAACACTTTTAATCTTACCGAATAAGCAATTTATTCCGCTTAGTATGTGATAAGTGAAGCAATTTATCACGAAACCCAAATAAATCATTCAAATAATAATAAAAATTTATTTTTTAATTTTTATTTACATAGATTTGAAAAAATTAATACTAAAGTAAAAAAGATTTATTTTTTACATATTTGAACCGTTACTAGCCTTGCCAGACTGTTTTTTCATCAATACAATGTGCAGTGCTGCCACCCTTAGAAACATGGATTAGTTTGTTTTATTCACGAAAACAGCCTCTGGTCACACTGACAGGTGACGCTCAAATTTAAGCGGCCAACTTCGTAAAAACCAACAACCGAATAAAAGGCAAAATTCATTTAAATATCTGACTCTAAATCGAAAAACGCAATACTACTGCCGCCGCCAAGATGCCGCGCACCAAGATACCAAAGAACTCGAAGCGGAACCGCGAAGTGGCAAACCGCGAGGAGAAGGTTCGTCTGTACGAGCTGAAAATGGAGTCGTGCCTGATCAGCATCGACTCGCTGGAGTCCAAGTATCTGGCCGCAGTCGACAGCCAGGTGAAGACACTGCTCAGCCAGCTGCAGCGGGAGCTGGCCGACATGAAGGTGCCCGAGATGCTGCAGCTGTTCACCGAGCTTGATCGCTTTAGTGACTACAAGGCCAGCGATCAGACGCAGCTGCTTGCCTCCATGTCCATGAGCTGCAACACCACAGATGGACATGCCGCCGGCGTCGCCACAGCTGTTGGCAGTCGAAATGATGAAGGTATGTACGGGTTTCGGTGAGGAACCGTTTTGGTAGCCCTTAAAATTCCAGTTTGTTAGAGGAAAAGAGCTGTAACTTAACCTTTGGCCGCCGAAGGTACATCCTATGCATCTTGTTCTCATTTTTGACTTTTCATTTTACCCTAACTGGTGCCCGGCTTCCTGACTAACTGAACTTTGCTTTCTAACACTGCACTCATTGCACTTTTCACACTGCACCACCACCACCACACAAATCCCGTCCCGGCCACTGTTTATCTAGGCTACCTTACAGAGGACAGCAGCCTCGGGGCCAGTAGCGGCAGTAGCCTGGCCGCCCACACCGGTTCGCTGCTGCACTCAACAAAAGCGATGCGGACGCCCGGACCGCTGAACTCGGCCAGGGCCCGTCGTGCACGCCGCAGCCAGTCCGCTTGCGGGGATCTCAATATACTCCATTCGGCCATGCCGCCGCCAAGCTCCAGCGGGGCAACAGGTGCTCGCAATTCGCGGAGCAAGATGCGTACACCGATGGCATCGCGCTCAAAGGCCTTCAGCGCCGATCGCACTCCACTGGCCCAGAAGCAAATGCGCTCGGGGTCGCCTTCATCTCCGCCAATGGCATTCCTACGATACCCGAAGCCCGGCGAGGTGGCGCTCTCCAAATTCGGCAGCCCCATGGTGGCTCAAGTGTAAGTTTTCCTTAATATTTACCAGGAGACCTTTATTAATGGCGTGCTCTTTGTGGTTGTTAGGATGCCACCCAAGTTCGCCAATGTCAACATTCCCATACGGAACGGGGTGCTCAATCTGAGGCCAAGGGAACTGGAGGCCGGCGAGGTGGAGTCAAATCTATTGGAAAATCTGGACGAGGACACTTACAAACAAATCAAAACGCTGCACAAAAATTTGGAATTGATTGTAATTAAGGCCAACCAGGCTGGTTTCAAATAGGTGCTAATTTTTGAAGTTTATTTAAGTTTATTTTCGTTTATTCATTTATTCAAATGTACTTTCTATATACCTTACGAATGTCAATGTTTATTAATGTAACACTGTACTTCACCTAAGTAATATAAATAAAATAAGTTGCGACGAAAAATCGAAAAGAATGTTTTTACAAAGAAGCAATATAACAGCTTGCACCTTTAAGTAAATTAGAATTTAATAATCAGCATTTGAAATTCCCCGTAGAAAGGTTTATGGGTCAGGCTAAAGGGTGATACTAATTTTTTAGAGTAATCTCTACAAGTTTTCTAGGAAAAACTAAAGCTAAGCCAAGCTCTTCAAATGTATAAATTGCACTGGATGATGCGGGTATACTCGTATTTCCTCTTAAGTCGCTCTGCCAACTACTTGTTATTAAATTGGCAATTAACAATGAAGCTGATTATCGTCTTGGTTGTGGTAGCCGCTTTTGTGGCCAGTTCGTTGGCTTGGAAAAATGGTATGTGATATTATGTCCTTTTATTATACCCTAAACTAAATCAAGATTTCGTTTATTTATAGAAATCTGCGGCCAAACAAGTTCCTACAATCCGGGCCCGTGTCTAGCTCTTTTACCAATTTGGTCGTATGACCGCTCCCAGAATGCTTGCGTCCAATTTACCTATTCAGGCTGCGGTGGCAATGCGAATAGGTTTGGTTCATTGAGAGATTGCATAGACACTTGTGTGGTGTAGACTCTTGTATCAAGAAAAACCATAATATGCTTTCATGTGAACAAGCCACTAGCATTTTTTATACATTTATAAAATTTTGAATTCCTTTCTTGTATACTGAAATGTTTCTTTGTTTGTTACAGTACTTAATCTTTTGACTGTAAAATTTACATAAATAAAAACTTAAATTGTGTGCTATAAACCACCGCCTGGATGCCTTAAAAACAAAAGAAAGTAAAGTCTGAATACCAACCTGGAGATAATAGTCGACAGTTTCAGTTTTGATCCCAAGACGAAACGTAACAGGATGCTACTGAGAAAAAAGTATAGCAGACAACTTAGTAAACTTTTGTTACTGATTTGTGTACATTGCAGGAAAAGCGCGTAGGAGAGAACGAGAGAGATCGGAAAAGAATATTGAGGGGTTTTTCCTTTTTAATCGGATCTAAGGGCATAATTCTTTTTGGAAACTTTAAATAAACAACATATAATTACGCTTATTTCGTTAATATTTTATTTAGTCTTTTTCATTTTCTCATTTTCAATTTTTTTGTTCAGTTGTTAAACATTAAGTGAACGTGTCTGTTGTTCTTGTTGCTGTTTGCTGCAGTTCGCTTGCATTTCTTGTATAATTAATTAATAAATTTAATTACTTTTATTTATATATATATATGTCGATTTTCAAGTACAAACAATAGCGTACACAATTTCGTCTCCATTCGTTTTAAATTTAATTGTTTTAACATTTTGCTATTGTGTGGCAAGTGTCTGTGTGTGAAAATTCTCAATTATGCTTGTTTAGTACTTAGTTAAACTAAAGTATTTTGTGTTTTCCTTCAAATGTAAATTCAATTGAAACTTCACTTCATTTCCATCATTTATGTGAATCCTTACACAAAAGTTACATTTACACATATACAGAGTTTAATTTATAAATTATCATTAATCTTTAATGTGTTTTAGTGTGAAATTTCGCTTTTACTAATTATTTCTTCATTTTTACTTGGATCCTATTTAATGTGAAATGCAAAGGAGTATGTATATGAGTCGAGGGATCGTGTAATATCGTATATATGTATATAGTGACAGTTACAGCTACATAAAAATAGAATACATAGCAAAAAGGTACATATATGGAGACTTAAAATATACATTCGTTTTTTTACTGAATTACTTAATACGTTCGTAAAGACAAAGGACAACAGATGTGACAGACAGGGACAATCAATTGATACAGATACACGTAAACAGTGACATTGACAGTGACAGTGAACGAACAGTGAGAGGTGACAACAACATAACACTCAGATTTGTAACATTAATTAGGGTTTGTGTACGGATAGGTATTGTTAGTTCCTATATTAAACGTTGTAACTGAATTAATAGTTAAACATTGCAATAACCAAAAGAACAGCAATAATCGAAATGGTTAAGAATAAGGTTAAAAATAATTTTCAGTTTCCTTCAGTACAGTCTTCCCTCCGAATCACGATATTTTTGTTATGTATATAAGTGGTTGTATATATAATAATATGCATTAAATAAGGGTTTGACGCCTAAACCATATAAAATCCATATGTGACAATTTGAACTGAAGTTGCAAGCTCCAAAAATCCAGCCTAATGCTCAGCCCTTACTTGGCAAAACTAACCTTAAATCAAACATTACATTCGGTTCCTACCAGCGTTCCCAGAACGCATGTCTACCTACGCTTATCCTTCCGGAATCTACCATCTGCTCGTCTCAAATTTTTCCCATTTTTCCAGGACTCCCAACTTTGTTTTCTTTTGCTTTTTTTTTTGGGTAACACAGCCAATCAACAATGCCTTCCTTCTAACCAACCAACCGATTTCCTGTACAGACTGAAGACGAAATAATACAAATATTGAGTAGTCAGAGTTGAGTGTTCCATATTCTGGGTTGAGATTTGTATGCTTTATATTGCTCTCGGTTCTGTTTTGTGGTTCTACTTGTTGCTTTCGTACAAATATCTACTCGTTTTTATACAAAATTGTGCTATTTTTCGCTATTCGGTTTCGTTTAAAACTATTTGTTTTGAGGCTGTTGTTTTAGAATTCGTTATAACCTTTAAATGCTAATTAATATATTTCATTTGTTATGTTTTTTTTTGGGCACTACTCATTGCGGTTCAGGGCAACTCGTTTTGTTTTGTTGTATTTAGTAAATAGTATTTTGTATTTGTAATATTAAGTTTAACAAATCTTTGTAGGCTTTATGCACGGGTACAGGGCGTTGCATTATATTTGGTTTGTTCTCCATTTATCCGGCTATAATAGGTAATATTATAATCGTCAGTGTGTGATTTGGTACAAATTGTATGGTACTAGGTTGCAAATATTTAAAGTAAACTCATGAAACTGTACAAGTACGCGGAAAACAAAAAGTCAAACTTGTTTCAGCAGATGTGCCCGAGGAAACCAATTTGCCTCCATTTAGCAACAGCCGAGAGGGAGCTGGTAATTAATTTATTAATTCTTAGATGGTATATACAAAATGCGTATGAATGAAGTTTTATATATATTTAAAGTGCGCCGTGTTAACAGAAAAACTTACCGAATCTTTCATGCACCTTAGTAGGTATATCTTATCAAAATTAAGTCCGCTTTTCATTTACGTAAATATCTGTGGCATAGAGTTAGTGTGTTAGCGTTAAGTGTGTGTTTGTTAAGCTAATTCCTTAATTCATCCAAGAAGTTTATACCGTTGTAAATATTTTTGTTTACTTTTAAATATATATATATTCGAAATAATCGGCTATATTTCGTTATGCTTATAAATTAATTAATTTCTTTAAATGCTTAAATTCATTAATGCACTTTATATGTACTTTTTGTGTTGCTGTGTGTGTGAAATTTGCTATATCCTTACCCCATATAAATATATATATATATTTATGTATAGGTATACTATATATATGAATAACTTGCTTTAAAACTATTTATATGAAGGTGTATATATAACGCTAAATGCAGTATACTTGTGTATATTCATTTGTCATACTTATACTTTCCTGGTTTGAGGTCTTTTCAGTATAAAAAACTAAGGGGAGAGCGCCGAGCCCGACATCGTTATGAAGTTTTACTTGGAAATTTCAAGGAAAAGCCTCCAAACTTAAGATGAATCCTAAGCTCATTACTTATGTGTGACAATTGTAATTTAGCTAGCAGCGTCTAAAAATTAATTTCATTCATAGTTCTCTTAGTATTTAGAACCATTTGGATTTATTGTTTAATTAGGGATTATTGGTTATAATTGTATTCTTATAAATTTGTATTTTATCATACTTTCTTTTTGAACTTAACGAGAGGTATTTCTATTTTCCCAAGTGTTAATATCGCCTTTTTCTGTATTTCGGTTTTATTCCCATTATTTGTGTGGTTTGTCGTTGTTTTTATTGGGGTCTTCGTTCAGTACTATTAAAAACCAGCAGAAAAAGCAAATAAAAGGAAAACAATAGGTTTTTAAATATATATTGTATGTAAATTTTTATTTAGGGCTTTGCAGTTTAAACAGTAATTTAATAAAATTATAAACTAAATTTACTTCAATAATATTTGTATAGCATTTGTATCGTTTCTTCTTTAAAATAATATTTATAACGATTGAACCCAACTTAATAGACTTAAAAGATTTAAACAAAATCAAAAATCAATAAAAAATTACACAATAGAAAACGTGAGAAACGTTTTTGCGTTCCTAGAAGGTGTGTTTTGTTTCTCTTTTAATTACACAAAACACACACGAGTGTGTGTGGTGTGTACATGCCAATGTGTTATATATTTAGTGTATAATAGTAATATTAATAGAAATGGTTACAAATTACAAATTAGTTTAAACAAAACCTGTAAAATAGCCTTCACATGAAATTGCAACGCCGACTTTGCTTTGCGCGCTTTGCTTTCTCGCTTTGATATAAAAAGTATTTAAAAGTAATTACAATATTTAATTAAAAACGAGCATTAACTAAATTACGAATTACACTTTAAGAAGGAAAATTAATTAATAGTGAAAGTGTATGTACAGTTATAGGGATTGTTGTTTGTTGCTGTTGCACTTAGCTTAGTCGAAGAGAAATGTTTTGTGTCCAATCGGTAAGTGAAAATAATAAACAATCAATGTTCCAGAATGCCTACAAATATGTTCGGAGAATAAACATATAGCAAAGCATAGATCGCGCCTTTGCCGCAACAAATAAGCAACATTTAGTATATAAAATTTAACAAATTATCACACTGAAAACAAATTCAACACTAATTTTAAATATACATTTGCCATACGCTGCTGTTGTTGGGTTTACATGATTTTTCCTCCCCTCGAATATGGTATACATTATGTTATCGCTAGAGAATAGCCAACTCTGCTGCCTCTCCTATATGTTTTACAATAGTAATATTACATATATATTTTTTAAATGTACATATATCAATTTAACAACACCCCGAAACGGTCAGCACTTACAGCATAACTAATTATGTTTTTTGCTTTGTTTCTCACTTTTTTTGTTTTTGTATATATAGCTCTTAGCGTTAGATTATCTTTATCTTTAAACGTAATAAATATGCATTTTTTATATCTGTTTTTTTTTTCGTTTTCAGATTTTTGAAAATATTTAACTATAGCGTGTGTGTGTGTGTGTCTGGTATCTATATAATTTTTATGCAATTTCTTTTAGACGAGGTTCCCATTTTGCTTTAGAATTAATATTTGCTAGTATTATAAAATAAATATATTTAGGTATATATATTTTTTAAATAGTGCTGCTAATATTTTAAATTACATTTACATGCTTCGCCATCTCGCTGACTCTCTCTCTAACTTTATATCCTTTGATTTTCTATTGTTTGTGTCGCGTAACGTGGAGCCATAAATGCGTTGTAGTTCCTGCTGCTCCTCCGGGGCTCTGGCACTAGGCACCTTAAGGTCACCTCGTAGCACTGCTGGTGAAGAAGTCCGCTGCGGGTGTGGAATGGGAAATTATTAATGAGAGTTTTAAGCTATTTAAGTTTAAATAAAAACCACTTACGCGTCTCGAAGCTGAAGCCCATCGTTGGATCTGGCGGCGTGTTGAGCATGGAGTTGCTGACATTGCCGCTGCCCGTGGGCGTGATGTTGCCCATGGCGTTTGTACTGTTGACCACCCCCCCAACTACTCCGCCACCACCGATGCCCGGTCCCTGCTGCAGCGGACTCTGCGGCGTCTGTCCGCGCTGCACCACCCCACCTCCAACGCCGGCTCCGCCTGTGGCTGCCGCAGCCGCCTGCTGCGCCCGCACACTGACCACCGCTCGCAGCTCCTGCTTGACGAACTCAGAATTGGCATTGCCTCCGGCCACTCCGCCGCCACCGCCGTTGCCAGCTGGAAGAGTGAAAGAACGGTTATTGGCGATCGTGAACAAGCCACAAACAAGGACACGACTTAAGGCTAAGTTTTAGTCACATTTTCGGCTCAAAGGTCTAGACATAAAAACAAAACATACACAACAGAATACGATACATGGAACATAGAGGTTGAGTTGGCACACAGAAAATCGGGATCGGGAGACGGGAGGAATACATATAATATCAATAAACATAAACTGTGTCCTACACAAATAACCAATATTTAATTTTACAGCTCGAAAGGTTCTAGTTCTTAATAATTCTCTAGTTTTTATGTTCTTTGAATAATTTTGTTTGAATTTATGTATATTTTTTGTGAACTCGGTTTTGGTTTCTGGGTTTTCCCTTCTAACGAATAATTTGGGTGTCCAGGGTTATGTTTTTTTGGGGTGCAGCGCGCCAGCAACTATGTATTATTATTATTTGTATGTACAGCTCAACCGACTTGCCTTAGCTTTACGAGGGGCGGGAATATACATATACGGGTTATATACAATGATCGTACAGTTATACAGATATATATAAAGAGGCTTATGTGTGGGTTAGATTCGTCGACATGTGTGATGTGTTGTGGGTGTCTCAGCTTAATGTACATATTTCTGTTTTTATTTTTATGAATTATGGTACAGAGAATAATGCTCCCAACAATTTCGATTTTGCTTTACGATGCGTGGCCATAAATTGATATATACACAGATTTCAAGGCGGGGTGAGTTTATACAGCGATCTTGGCGTGAGTTGTTTTGGATGAGAGTTTCGGGTGGAGATGCGAAAGAGAGAGAGAGAAGAGCGCAGGGGCTTACCGGTCTGCACCCGACCATAGAAATCATTCGCCTGCTGCTGCTGCTGCTGCTGCGGCTGGGGCTGGCCATAGCCACCGTAGTTGCCGCCGCCCCCGCCGCCGAGGCCAATGATGCCATTGCCGCCGCCACTGCCCATGCCGCCCACGCCCATCATGGCCGGGTGTGGATGCGGATGCGGCGACATGCTCAGACCGTTCATCAGCTGCTGTTGCTGCTGCTGATGCTGCTGCTGATGCTGTTGCTGCTGCTGCTGGTTGCCGGCGGCGGCTGAGCTATCGGTGTTGCCGTTGCCGCTGCTGCTGCTGCTGCTGATGCCCGGCGAGGAGCCAAAGCGTGGCGAGCCTGTTTTGGTTAAGCGGTTTTTTGTTGGCTTTTGATTAAAACTAGGTTCAGATCATCGACGGTTTGTGTGTGTGGTGTGTTCGAGAGAGTGTATGTGTGTGTATGTGTATGTGAAGCTGTCTATTATGTTTTTAATGTTTAGTATGTGGATTAAGGGCGCTCGATTCCTATCCCTAGATGCCACTTTAAGTAACTGAGCTCCCTCCTAAAGGATATCATTAAACTCAA
Organism: Drosophila nikananu; assembly: GCA_008042635.1. Taxonomy (NCBI): domain Eukaryota; kingdom Metazoa; phylum Arthropoda; class Insecta; order Diptera; family Drosophilidae; genus Drosophila; species Drosophila nikananu. The sequence continues at coordinate 47,421 of VNJV01000452.1, read as the reverse complement.
CTCCTAGGCACTCTCCTACTGCACTCTTAGCCTAAGAAGAACTCCGCCCAGCTGTGCTGTGGATCCTCACCTGGCAGATGTTGCGTGGCTTGCGGCACGCTGCCCTGGCGCTGCAATCGCTGCAACTGCTGCTGGAACACATTGACGTTGTTGTTGCCTCCGTACGGGGACTGCGGGCCACCGAAGGCATCCGGCGTGGTGGCCCCGCCACCGCCGCCTTGCCCCTGGAACGAGTTTTGCCGCTGGAGGGCTGCCGCCGCTGCTGCCGCCGGATTGCCGCCAACGGGTCCCACGGCTCCCGGGGAGTTCAGGCCGCGTCTCTGGTTCTGTTGGTATTGACGCGCATTGTACGGACTCACGCCCTGCAGCGCGGCCATGGAAAGGCGTTAATTGGTTGCACTTCTCAGGGGACATGCCCAGATCTCAGACACTCACCTGCAGCTGTGCAATAAGCATGGGATTGTGCTGTTGCAGCGTCCTTCCAGCATTGCCTCCGGGTCCTCCTCCTCCTCCGCCTCCGCCGCCGCCACCACCGCCGGCTACCCATTGCTGTGGACTGTTCTGCATGCCCGGCGACTGCATTCCCGAGTTGGAGCCGAAGGGCGTATTAGAACGTCCTCCATCGCCCACCAGCTGCTGCTGTTGCTGCTGCTGCTGTTGCTGGTAAGCGAGTTGTTGCTGCTGGGCATTGTTCTGCTGCTGCTGTTGCTGTTGCTGTTGATTGAGCTGCTGCTGCTGCTGCGGAGACAGGCGCTGTCCAGGCTGCGGGAACTGTGGGGCGTAGCCTGCGGAAGGAAATACAGAAAGTGAGTATTTAAAGGCTCTATCCCCCCCACAAGTCAAAGCTCACCTTGATTGGGCTGCGGACTGTAGGGCGTGCTGCGACCCGGACTGAGTTGCTGCTGCATCAGCGTCTGAGCAAAGTTCGGGCTGAGCTGGGCGTCCGAGGGCAGGTTGGTGCGAGATAGGGACACATTGGGAGCCACCGTTGTGTTGAGCAGCGAGCCAATGTTGTTCAGGCCCGCGTTCATGCCAGCTACAAGGAGAAAGAGATTAGTAATGCTTTAGATATTGCAATTTAGAAAGCTATCTCCTTATACTCACTGGCATTCTCCGGCACGAGCAGCTGCTGCTTCTGCTGTTGCTGCAGCAGTCGCTCCTTTTGCTGGGCCGCCGCCAGCTGTTGCTGCCGCATGTTGCGCACCTGCTGCTGGGCTGGCAACACCACACCGCCGGGTGTGGCCACCGCATTCATGGGTCCCCGTCCGCGTGCTGGATACATAGGCGGCGGTCGCTGGAATCCTTGGTTGCCCTGGTTACTGCGCATGGCCTCCAGTCGCTGCATGATGTGCTGCGGCGTCTGCTGCTGTTGCTGCTGCAGCTGTTGGTGCTGGTGCTGCTGCTGCTGCAGACTGAGCATGCCCGGGTAGGCGGGCGGCTGCTGTTGCGGATGCTGCTGCTGGCGCTGCTGCTGCAGGGCCAAGAGCTGTTGCTGCTGCTGCTGGTGTTGCTGGTGCTGGAGCTGCTGCTGCTGCTGCTGGCTCATCATCAGGTGCTGGCTCAGATCGTTGCTAAAGGCAGCCGACTCGACGTCGAGCATCAGCGATTTCTGGATATCGCTAATGGCCGAGGCCTCCGAGGGGGCGCTGGTCACGATGGGCGTATCATCCGGATAGTACTCCATGACGCTGTCCAGCAGCTTGGACAACTCCGAGTCGCCGTCGCCCATAAGGGCAGCCGCTGCCGCTGCCGCAGCTGCAGCCGCCGCAGCCGAAGTGGAGGCCGCTGTGGTAATTGAGGTAGTTGCTGTGGTCGCCAGTTGCTGTTGTTGGAAGGACAGTTGCGGCGGCTGGAGCTGCTGCTGCTGCTGGCTGAGGTAGACATCGTTTGGCTGCTGGGAAGGATTGCTGGCGGCCTGTTGTTGTTGCTGCTGCTGCTGTTGCTGTTGCTGTTGCTGCTGCTGTTGCTTGCGATTCCGATTGGCCGCCGCCTTGGGTCCGGTGCTTCCGGCGCTAATGAGGTTGCCGGGAGCGGCCAGAGTGGTGCTGGAGCTGGTGATATCCGGCAGCGTCTTCACCTGCAACGGCTGCTCGGGATTGGGTGCTTTGGGTATCTTTGGCGGATTCTGCAGTAGCTTGGCCAGCATCTTGTTCTGCGTGCACAGCTTGCTGGGCTTGTCCTCCGAACGCTTCGCTGAAGGATCGTCGTCCGGCTCGTTAAGCGAACGCTTGCGGCTCAGCGACGGATCGCTCTGGATCTTGAGCATGGCCTTGAGATCCTCGGTGCTCATGTTGCCGCCAGCATTGCCCCTATGCATACCATGGCTGCCGCCGTCGGGATTCTTCAGCTGCCGCATCAGCTCGCTCTGGCGGGAGTTGTTCATAGAGCCTGAGCCACCGCCACCGTTGCCATCGTCGTCCTCGGTCTTCTCGTTGAGCAGCTGTCAGGAGCAGAGAGAGAGAACTCAGTTAGCAAGGGCTACCTAGCTTACGGGATCATCTTACTCACCTTGAGCAACATGGGGTTCTGCGAATTGCCGGCCTTGTGCAGCATGGAGTTGGGGCCCCCACGTCCCATCGGACCCATGGGTCCAAACATTCCCAGGCCACCAGGCTGGCCGCCCATCTTAAAGCTGCCGCCGCCGAGCTTCTCATCGTCACTGCCCTCCGGCTTGAAGTACTGCGAAAAGAGTGGTTTCACTTAGCTATTCAAATGAGGAGTAAGAGCATTCACTTACCTTCTCTTCATCGCCCAGACCTCCTCCTAGACTGCCTGCCATGCTCTGCGACTTGGTCAGCAGATGGCGCAATCGTTCCGAGGACTCCTGTTGCTGCTGTTGCTGTTGCTGCTGCGGTGGCGTCTGCTGCTGCTGCTGCTGGGAGAGGAGCAATCCTCCTACTCCATTGGGCAGGCCGCCGCCAATTAAAGCATTGCTGTTACTGCTCCCGCTGCTGTTGTTGCTGCCCGCGTGCTGTTGCTGCTGCTGCTGGACATCCTTCTCTGGCTTGACATCGCCCGCATCGAAGGAGTGGAAGTTGAAACCGTAGTTGCCGCCGGCGCTGGCATTCGACTGCGGCGACGGCAGGCTGGCGGCGGAGTGCGAGGATAGCTGGTAGGGCGTGGCTGGCGAGGCGCACACAGCCGGACTAAATCCGTGGCCGGAAGGAGGACGCGGCGTGCTAACTGGCGTGGCCACCGAGGCCCGCGAATTGGGCCGCGAATCTGTCCAGGCTCCCACGCCACCGCTGGGATCCATGTCGAAAGAGGAATGTTGTGCAATGTCGAACTCGAAGGTGTCGCTGCCATAGAAGCTGTGCTCTCCGGGAGCCGGCGAGGCGGTGAACGCGTTCACCAGCGCATTGGCCGACGAACTGGCTCCGGATCGCTGCTGCTGCTGTTGCTGCTGCTGCTGCTGGAGGCCGCTTCCATTGATGATAGCGCTGCTCATCAGCGGGCCTCCCACGCTCGTGGTCTGTGTGCTGTTGCCGCCGCCGCCTTGCTGTCCGCCGCCCACAAGTCCGCCCAGCAGATGAGTGGGCAGCATGCCAGTGACTGCCGCCGGCGAAGACGAGGAGCCTCCCGAGCCGGGTCCTGTTACTCCATGCAGGCCGTCCATCGACAGATTGCTGAGCAGCGAGCTGGCCAGCGAAGGACCCGGCGACATGGCGCAGAGCTGGCCCAGCCCCAGTCCGCCGCTGTTGCCGCTGCCCGCTCCCGTGTTGTTGCTGTTCATGTCGTTCTCCGAGTTCAGCAGCGTCTGCACGGACATGATGAAGTCACCCTCGCCGGGCGTCTGGTTAAGGAACAGTCTCGAACTGGCCTTGACATGGACGTAGACGTCGGGCGCACCCAATCGCAGCCGAAATGGACGCGAAACCATATGGGAGCCGGCACCCGCGCCCGGCGAGTGGGCACTGGCCGAGTCCTGGATGTCGCGCAGATGCGACTTGAGCGTGGAGAGGTCGTGCGGATGACACAGATCCTGCCAGAGGCGCCCCACCCACGTCTGCAGGTGCTGCTTGAAGGGCTCCCGCAGCGCCGTGTGATCGAGGTCGAGTATTTTGCCGTGAATGTCCAGCTTGAAGGTCATCTGCTCGATGGGCTGCTGCTGGACATGCTGCTGAATGTTGATCTCCAGCGGCGACTCGTCCTCCGGCCGGGTGATCAGGCACAGCACAGAGCTGCTGGCGTCCGCATCATCTGCAAGGAACACGTGGAGAGTTGATTAGTATGTGGACAGAGACAGATCTTCAGGACTTTTACTACTCACCCTTGACGGGGGCCGCTATGAGAACCACCTCCTCGTACTTGTCCTGCTGCCCAGACTGTCGCAGCGGCTTTTGATCCTCGCAGTTCGACGACGACGATGTCTGGGTGGCCGTGCGTGTGTCCTTGACTAGCATGCGCACCTTGGTGGAGATGCTGCGCTTCGACTTGCCCACAGCAGCGCCACCACCAGCTCCACCGGAATTTGAATTGGAGCCCGCCGACTGTTGCGACGCATTGCCATTGTTCAGCTCATCGAGATCACCCCAAACGCCCACACTCGGACCGGGTCCGCCACTGCCACCCGCTCCAGAGTTGCCTGAGGAGGCGCTACTGCTGCCGCCGCCGCCGCCATTGGGATTGCTGTACATGTTGTTGATGATCGGCTCTAGCTTGGCGTGGTCCCCCTTATAGAGGTACATGTAGAGCGGCTGGTGGTACAGCTCCTGCTTCTCATAGCCGATCAGCTCGCGAATATTCTGCGTGCAGGACTCAATGATGCCGTTGGCGTTCACCTGGAGCAGCACCCAGCCGACGCTGCTGATGTAGTGCTCGAGTGCCTCAAAGTATGCCGATATCTCTGGCACCTGGCCGAGCAGTAGCGAGGGCTCCGGCAGTGGTGGCTCCGTGGACGATACCTCGCCCTGCTGTACCGGATGGATCGAGCAGTTGTCCGTGGCACAGCGGCTGCAGCGTGTTGAGGTTGCTTGCGGTTTGTTGTTACTGTTGCTGTTGTTGCTATTGTTATTATTATTGTTATTGTTGCTGTTATTCGTATTGTTGTTGTTGGTCGTTGTCGTGGAGTTGTTGTTGTTGTTGTTGTTATTATTGTTCGTCGACGTTGAGGATATATCACGGTTTTGGCCCTTGTCACAAATCTCACGATACTAAAAGGAAATCGGAATTATAAAAGGTATTGAATTAGTTAGGGAAAAAAGTGTTTTGGTCTTATAAAGATATTAAATGAAGATGTTAGGATATGGGTTTAAGTTAGAGTGTTTTTGTTTGGAATACCATTTATAAGCTTATAATATTATATACATATGTATTATAATTTCCCGCTTTTCCTTATATTTGCAATAATAATACACGATTTATGACACCTCCCCATACACAACAGACTCATGCCTTGATCTTAAATTCATCTTCGTGACAATCCCTATAGAGACTCATCATCTGGGATCGCATCTGCGGGATCTTAACAACGGAATATATAAAACTCCATTCATATCGCGCCCACTTTATCGGCGGCATTTAAAGCTGCATTGTTATTTATTCGGCAATGATGCGGAAGCTTCCCGTGCGAAACTCATGCATATTATGACACACAGCGGCGGCAGTAATAATAATTATTATAGCACGAAGATCGGCACACTTTGCACGGGGGGAGTAGTACTCGTAAATAAGTCGCAAAATAAAAGAAAAGCACACTGGAATATGTATCTCTGGACTGAGCTACATATATTGTTTTGACACAATGGGAGGGCAAATAAAACAGAGACGTATGGCTGGGGATTTAATTTTTTATAGACACTTTTTCTGTAAGTGTTATTTAAGTATTTTCTTGTAAATGTGGTATTTATTTAACCAAGTTATTTTTAATCAGAAATAATTTGGTTTTCTTCTTAATAAAACAGTTGTATAGAATTTTGTCCTATTTAAAAATCAATCTTGTTATCGTTTTGTGACACTTTTTTAATAATACCAAGTTGTTATTTTGAGTGAGCTCTAAGATAAGGTTAATTTCCAGGTAAATACATTATTCACAATGATTTCAATTTCTTTTAACATCAATTGCGAACACAATTGATAATATTTTCGCAATACATTGGCACGCTTTTCCTACTTGATTTGTAAACCCCTGTGATGAAATCAGTCGTACGCCCCTGCAATAAATCGCAATTTGATCACTCGCGTGAGACGTGTGTGTGCGGGGACTTCTATGCCTGTGTTCTTTTCATTTCGCCACGCAAATTTTACGCGCGCGTTTGAATCAAAGTCATTGACATTCGCGAAAAAAGAGGAAAATAAGCAAACACACGCGAAAAGCACTGGCCATATTCAAATATTATTGTTATTATTGGGTTTCCTTTTCCTTTGGCTTTCCACACACACCCACACATGCTGCACACCTTTGCCGCCCACTCTGCGCTCTCTATGCCTCTCGCTGCCACTGCACTCTCTCTCCCGCATGGGAATTCAAGGTCAGTCAACTTCAACTTCGCGTGGACAAATGTCAATGGCATTTCACTTTGTTTTGGTTTGCCGTTGCTCCTTCTTATTCCGCACTGACTTTCGTTCTCTTTCTGCCTTCAGCTTTCTGCGGCTTATCAGCCAGAGCCTAGTCTGGAATGTGACTCAATTTGGGCCAGAAGCAGGAATTACTCACAGAAAAATCGCAGAAAACCCGAAAGAACAGCACGGAACGTTCGCACAGTCACAAAGTTGCCGAAATAATAAGCACACATTTTTTGAATGCAATTGGGTTTAAAAAACGCACAACAACAGAGAACAACAACAATGGCGGAGCTTCGTTCTCCCGAAAAGCCAAAGAAGCTTTGCTCCCGCACTCTCTCTGTGTGCCTTGTCGCCTCCAGTTTTTGTTTACCGGCTTGTAAGGTGAGAGAGAGAGCTCCCGTCTGAATATATATATGTGTGTGTGTGTTATCACATTGTGCACCTTGTATGCAGTATCTGTGTGAGGGCTTGTGCGGGGGAGACGCAGGAGAACAATATAGAAATGAAACGCAATCACAACTATGTGAAATTGCAAAGAGCTGCGACGTCATCGTCCAAAAGCGTTTCAAAGCAGTTCGTTGATCTCCGAAAAAGAGAACCCGAGCCCAGAGGGAGAGAGCTTTTGTACAATTTTTTGGAAGGAAGCTTGTTTCGCAAATGTATCTGTGTGTGCGACCAGGAAAAGTTGCTCCCGAGCACGAATTTTGGGGTGAAGGCACTCCGAAAAATATCAGTCAAATGATAAAGTAAACAGAGCAACAACAATGAGAGCAACGGTAGCCGCTACAACAACCACAAAAGATCGAAGCGCGTGCAACGGCGAAAATGTCCAAAACGTGTCTGTCTCTATCTCACCACCGCCTCCCTTTTTCTTTCCATGTTTCTCGCTCGCTGCGAATGTATCTCTATCTCTTGAATTTTTGGCGGGCTTTGGCCCGCAGATTCATCCAAAAAGTGATAGCATCAGGTAAAGTCCGGGCAAGATAAAGAGCAGCAGCTGTTGCCCACAGACAGCGTCTGACAAAAAGGGGGTTTGTCAACACCAGTGACCTCATTATAATTATTATATTAAAGGGGATTGAGGTATAAGAAGCACAGTTTTAAAATAATAATGTCACAAGGAAATAAAGGATTTTTATTGGGATCTTTTTATACCCTTGCATGGTATTACCATTTTAGTCAGAAGTTTTCGTAATTTGGCTTAAACTCAACGGATTTCAGTGTGGTTTGGTTTTTTCTTCTTAGTTTTGAATGGAGAACTTTTCTGAATTTAAAACACGATTTCTACTTTTTGGCCAATTTTTTACAATTTTTATGATGTAACCCCTTTCATTTTGTTGACACAAATGTTTGACTCAAAAATCGCGAACTCCTTCAGTGTTTTTTTGATCGTAATTTGGCTTAAGCTCAACGGATTTGAGTGTGGTTTGTTTTTTTCTTCTTAGTTTTTAATGGAGAACTTTTCTGCATTTAAAACTCGATTTCTAATTTTTGGCCAATTTTTTACAATTTTTATGATGTAACACCTTTCATTTTTTTGTGAAAAAATNNNTTGGCCAATTTTTTACAATTTTTATGATGTAACCCCTTTCATTTTGTTGACTAAAATTTTTGGCTCAAAATCGCGAACTCCTTCAGTGGTTTTTTGATCGTAACTTTGATTAAACTCATCGGATTTCGGTGTGGTTTGGTTTTTTCTTCTTAGTTTTTAATGGAGAACTTTTCTGCATTTAAAACTCGATTTCTAATTTTTGGCCAATTTTTTACAATTTTTATGATGTAACCCCTTTCATTTTGTTGACTAAAATTTTTGGCTCTAAAATCGCGAACTCCTTCAGTGGTTTTTTGATCGTAACTTTGCTTAAACTCATCGGATTTCGGTGTGGTTTGGTTTTTTCTTCTTAGTTTTTAATGGAGAACTTTTCTGCATTTAAAACTCGATTTCTAATTTTTGGCCAATTTTTTACAATTTTTATGATGTAACCCCTTTCATTTTGTTGACAAAAATTTTTGGCTCTAAAATCGCGAACTCCTTCAGTGGTTTTTTGATCGTAACTTTGCTTAAACTCATCGGATTTCATTTTGGTTTGGTTTCTTCTTCTTAGTTTTTAATGGAGAACTTTTCTGCATTTAAAAATCGATTTCTAATTTTTGGCCAATTTTTTACAATTTTTATGATGAGAAAAAATGGGTAAATTTTTGGCTCAAAAACCGCGAAATCCTTCAGTGGTTTTTTGATCGTAACTTTGCTTAAACTCACCGGATTTTAGTGTGGTTTGGTTTTTTCTTCTTAGTTTTTAGTGGAGAACTTTTCTGCATTTCTAATTTCGGAAAATTTTTGACAATTTTGAATACAATACAAAATTATAAAAAATGCCCAAGAATCTACACATTTTGAATCTTTATTACAATTTAATATACTTCGTATTTTAGGAATTACTGATGTATTTTAAATTGAAATTATTGTTTATATTTGGAATTCTAAAATAAGACTACACTTTCTTCTTATTAATATCGTCTGCTGGTAAATTTAAACAAACTATTTCTAGCTATTTCCAACCAAGACGCTTCCGAAAATAGACCCGAACACCCCGCCAATCAGCAATCATTCAGCGATAATGCCGTGAGGTGTGAATGTGTGAGGTGCGAAGGTGAGCGGAGGTAGAAGTAGAACAAACGGAGGCAGCGATGACAACTGGCGCCGTGGCTTAGTTGGTTAAAGCGCCTGTCTAGTAAACAGGAGATCGTGAGTTCGAATCTCGCCGGGGCCTTTCCTTTCAATTGGAATTTATATTTTTTATTCTTCTCTCATTTTGTTTTTCATTTGTGTCAGCAAACTAATTGAATTGTGTTTTGCTTAGTGAATAATAACATTTTCATTGGGGGTCGGCATCAATTGGATTAGGGCGCGAAATGAGCTGCGTTCGATCCCTGCGTTGGCTGTTCTCATTAGGGAAAAACTAACACGACACGAAAAGCATTTAATTCAATTTGTTTATTATGTGCGGAACTCATGTGAGGGTTGTGGCCTTTAATTGCATTTCATTGCCCACAACACCGCCCGGACATATGATGGCTTGTTTCGTTTTGGCCCGCTTGGATTACAAAATAAAATTATGTATTTTGTGTGTTTGCGGCGTTGGCTGTGTGCCGCCGCATCTTATTTAAAAAGCCATTTGTTGGTATTTGTCTTTTTTCGTGTTTGGCTTTTTGGGGTTTTTGGTTATCGCTGCTGTTGGCCGTTGGGATGATGTTCGGCAAAGCGTGGCGCTTGGCTCGAAAATAATTTGCATAATAAAGTGCTTAGGCTACCTGAAACCAATAAAAGAAATACGGCAATAACAACAATAATAATAATTATAAAGCCGCCTAAAACAACATAAAGCCGCTGGCCAGGTCGCGTCGGGTCGGGGGCTATTGAAACATAAATAAATTTATGTAAATTAAATAAAAATATTAATTAAATTGTGCTGAGCGGCGGGGGCCAAATTACGTCAGCCAGCAACTCTTCTTCTCTTGGGTTCCTGCACACCTCTTGGTGGGTCTCCCTCTTCGCGAATTCTTTTAAGCTCTTTTCTGGCTGAGCTTTTAATTGCTTTTTAATTGGAACGTGTTTTTGGCTTTATTCAGCACTGAGAGAAAATTTAAGGAATACTCTACTATTTTTTTATTTAATTTAAATGGGTTTTGTAAGTCAAAGATAACAGGCAATTTCTCTGCCAGTCCAAAAAATCAAAATTCAATTCAATTCAATTCAAATATGTTATGTTGTTATTGCCTGACTAGTTAATGGATACAATCTGGTATTAATGTTATTATTTTTACTGAGTTTATTTTGTTATTGTAATAGAAGTATTTAATTTCTTTCAGTGAAGTAAGAAATAGGGGAAAAAAGAAGACCATCTGAAAATGCGGGGAACTGCATGGAAATTACATTGGGGAATTTCGCTGGCTTGTGCTGTTATTTTGTAATTGATCATTTGGTATTCCGGACAGGCCAGTGGAGCTGACTGGCCAAGTCCGTCAGCTCAGTCATTCCCAGGGTGTTTTAACAACTTGTATTGCTTTTCGTAGTTAACAGCGTTTCGGTTTTATTACAATATTATTATTAGTTTCGTTTGATGAGTTTATGCAGTCCGTAATTAAGTCACATGCTGGGGGCTTTGGTGGCTGGCATATATATCTATATTATATATATAAATTCAACTTACCGTTCGAACCACTTGGTTTAGTATAGCCGCCTTGTCCGGTTTCGTTGAGGTCATATCCCCGCGCTTGTTCAGCGTCAATATCTCCGACAACTGCTCGATGTAGCCATTCTCCGCCTCGCGACGCCGCTTCTCATTGTTGCATTTGTTGATTTGTGATTGAGGCTGCAATAATAAAAATTATCAAAATGTTATTCGCTATTTATAAATTGGCTTTAATATTATATGATATATGTATGAGCTCTCAATTTGGCTTTGATTAAGGTTGTGTTTCAGCATGCCTAATGATCAATCTGCATATCTTGGCTTGTTTTATATTTATGGAATTGGTGATGCTCATTTTGCTACTTTGCTTACTTAATTAATGCTAAGTTATTGTTGTAATTTATTAAGAAACCATAAAATTGGTTATGATTTTATTAATGTTTAAGTCGAATGTTTTCTTAAATTGGATTCAAGATATATTGAAATGCTTTGGGTAGAAGGTAAATGTAAGAAATTTTGAATAGTATATTGGAATTTAATTTGAATATTGATTTTGATAAATTTTCTTCGGAAATATCCATATTTCCTTTATAAATATACGATTTCTAAAATACGCAGCGATCCTTCTAATAAAAATAATAATATATCGAGATTCTCAATTGCATTTTGAATTAAATGCATTTGTGTCAAGTATATTGATATTTGGGGAAAGTTTCGATAATGTAAGCGATATTTGACAATCGAGTTTGATAAATTTAATTAAAACATGAAATTAATTTGTGATAAGCACATCGATATTGTGTTCGATATTTTCGATAGGTTAACAATGCAAGAACATTATTAATGATTTGAAATTGTATTTAAATAAGAAATATTAAAAGTGCATTTTAAACTACAAATACTTTATTGCATACTTTTTCGGGCACTCCTCTATATTTTATTTCTTGATTTCATTTCATTGATTCATTTAATGCTCAATTTATTCGATATATTGAAATGAGTTTTCTTTTCCTCTCCAATCATTTGACAGGAAGGGCAACTTCCCAGCTTGGTACTCACCAGATTGACCTTTGAATCCGTCTTGCGGCGTATTTTCCGGCCGGACGTCGCTGAGTTGGCAGAGTTGGCTGAGATCGGCGATGCCACCGCATTCATAATGGCCGATCGCTGCAGCGCTGCTGCAATGTTCACAGTTTGTGCGGCAGCGGCCGCTGCCTTGTTGTGAATCGAATGGTGTTGTTGCAGCGACCCGAGGTTGCCCAGTTGCTGCTGGTGCTGCTGCTGCTGGTGGTGTTGGTGTTGCTGCTGCTGCTGCTGATGTTGCTGGTAGGCCAGTTGCTGCTGTTGCTGCTGCTGCTGGAGGGCCGTAAGTGCCGCTGCTGTCGTGGCGCCTGCCACGCCCCCAGCACCGGCCCCGCCGCCTCCGCTCGCTGCCGTTGCGCGCTGCAGCGGATGCGTGCCGGGCGCCAGTCCGTGATGCAGACCGCCGCTCAGCAAGTGGCTGCCAACGCCGCCGGCAACCGATGACAAAGTAACGGCTGCTGTGGCAGCGGCCGGCGATGAACGCGGCAGATTGCAGACCGATATGTTGCCGCTGTTGTTGTACTTGCTGTTGCCACTGTTGCTGCTTCCCCCGCTGGTGCTGCCGCTGCTGCTGCTGCTGCTACCACTGCTGTTGTTGTTGCTGCCGAGGTGGCTGATGTTGCTGCCGCTACCACCAGTGCTGCTGGTTGAGGTCGCTGGATTTGATGTCCCTGAGGCCCAATGATCTGGTAAGTCACTTGGGCTAAGCCTGTAAAGGTTGAAAATTGATTGGGAATTAGTGAAAAGAGTTCAAAGAGTTTTTATGAGATTTTATTTATGATTTTTAACTGAAACTGGCAGATACTTGTATCTTTCTTTAAAAATACTGTTCAGTATCGTTTACTTAGAGCAGCGATGCCCAAAGCCCTGACTTGCCAGTATACGAAATCTTATTTAAAATAAGTCTAAATTAAATATTTAAGAATTATATATAAAATACCCAATGACCTTGGCTTTGGCCTTAGCCTGGGCTTTGTGGCTTGGCCTTGGGGGCTTATCAGAATGCAAAATTCTTTGTTTTTTTTCGTTCTCGGGTTTTCTAGATATTTCAGTCTCATTCTTTTGGTTAATGTGCTGCCTCAATTACACTTTATTGCCTAATTAATTTGCATTTGGGTAGAGCAGGGAAGGCAGCGAAAACAATTAGCTGTTTTGTGTGGTTTGGCTTGAGGTTGTGGCTCAGCTTTTGTGGTTGGTGTTCTGTCTTGGGCCAGCGATTTATTTATATTGCGCATTAGGAAGGCTGTTTTGTAATAATATAAATCACGCTTTATTTATTTAACTGATATCTAACATAGGAATGTAATAAACAGTTCTGTTAATCTCCTTCTATATATTTTATGTATATCCTCTAACATTTAATGTAAAATCTCAATAGTTAAATATTGTCAGCTTCTTTAGACACAATTTCCCAGAAAATTGGTCTTGTTAGACTTAAGATTTCACCTGCCAAATCTCAACTGTTTTCCCAAGCCACATTCCTGTTACCTTTCTCTCCGGGTGGAAATACGCATTTTAGCTGCGGAATGTGACATCTTCATTTTGTACTCTTACAACCAACCACTTCAAAGGATGTTCGGATGATATATCTCACTCTGTTTCCCTGAAGCCGCACAAACTTAATCATTTGTTAGCTCGGGATTTTGGGTGGTATTCCGGGAAGGTGGTGGTGACCCCCGACTTCTGGTGGGTTGCCAGCGCAACGTGAGTCAAATTAATGTTGTCAGCTTTTGGACAACGCTGCGGATCCCGGAGCCGGTTTAGAACCCGGATTTCAAGTGGTCATCTTGACCATTATTCTTGTTGTTACTGCTGCCCATCCACTTCTTTTTTTTATTTAGGGTTTCTTTCATGTCAGTTTTCATTTGGTTACGTGATTAATTGTTTACTTTATTTGTGCGGAATAAATTTTACTTTTTGGCGTTTTGAGTGACACTTGAGGCGGCGCCTTTTTCCCAGGTAACGGAAAATGAAGTGGAGAAAATATGTTTAATCACAGAGAACAAGTGGGTTCATTAATTCGCTTTGCATTTCACTATAGTATTGGTTTGGTTTTTTCATTGCAAATGCAGTCTTCGCATTCACCTCCGCCGGGACTCACTCAACCAGTTGAGCGTGAAACGGAGTCCCAGCTCTGGAGCACCTTTAGCTCAAGCTGAGGACCACCCGGGTGTAGCAACCGCTTCTTATTCTTCCACTTTTTTAATTACATTATATGCATAATGAAGAGGGAGAGCCCCAGAGATTGGGGGAGCGGGCCAGAGAACTGCAGAAAATAATTACAGGCAACTGGACCCGATGGGGAGATGTAATCAGCGCAGAAAAGCAAAAAAAAAAATAAGAACAGACAAGAAGGAACCAATTTGTGGTATACCCTAGCGAAGCAAGTTCTATTTTCTATTTAAGATATCAAATTTAACTGAATATATTTGGTTATTTATGGGATAATTATGGTCCAAAACTGAATATTTATGTTTGTGTTTCTTTATTGCCCCAATAAAGACTTATTAACTTATTAACTTGACCATTTTTTAGGGGTAATAATCTATTTTCCCTACGTATCTTATAGAATATCTTCCCTAGATGTTGGACCAAGAAAATATATCTCCTGTAAGAGTATTTAAAGTAGATCAAGAGGGAACTTAGGGAGTTGGCTGAGCCGGGCAGTTGGCCAAAATGTAAAGGCAATGGGCGCTAAAATGACTGACGTCCAACTCCTCTGCTCTGGCCCCCTAGTTCTCCCACTCTTGACAAGCGCAATAATTGTGCGAATTCTTTTCGCTGCTTCTGCCTCTTTTTGTTGCTGGTTATTTTGACAGGGCGACACTTAAATGTGGCAGCCCGCTATGATCATAATCATCCTCATCTCTGCCACATTCCCGCACTATTCTCTATTCGGCTATTCGCCGTTCCACAGGGCGTATGATTGACGCGCTTAATTAAGGCAGCCAGAAAAGAGGGAAACAGAAGCGAAAAGCGTAAATTAATTAAATTACAATTAATGCAGTAAGCCAGTGGACTTATGTGCGCTATGGCTTTGTTTGTTTTGTAGGATAAGGGGATAAAAAATTGGTAGGGGTGCCATAGAAATTGCTATGGATTTAAAATGAATAAAAAAATATTTTTAAGAGTATTGTGTATTTTAAATATAAAGTTTTAGTTCATTAATTGTTTGTAGAACTTTATTATTTTGATTTAAGAATATCTTTCTTTTCTATGGGTATTTCCATGACATAATTGTGAAATAAAAGCAAGTTTGATCATCGCAGTTGCCGAAATTTCACAAAATCTATTCATCAACCTGTCAGCAAAGCTGCTACCCCGAATGTTCTGGTAATAACTTCCCACTTCTTTAATCTTTAATGATGAATCTGCATTCCCATGGTGGTTTATACCAAATGCCAAGGTCGTTTCATTTCGCATGAATCAGATCTTGGCACAAGCAGAATCAAAGTACAGAGAAAACAAATTACTCATTATATTTAATGTTGATGATTATGTCAAGCGTTGCTTTGGAATTTGGCTATAGCTTTTTCGAGCTTTTATTTTCACCCATGCGAGAGTCGAGCTTAGACAAATTGAGTCACGACTCACGTGATGATGTTGATTTTAATGAAGTGTGTGTGCTATGCAATCCAACATCACTCATACGCACTGTAGGCCAGGAAAGAGAGTAAGTGAAAGAGAAACAGGGGGAAGGGGGGCTGGGGAGCGGAGCAAATGAACCTCAGGGGCAAAGCTCAAAGATTTATTTAGATTTTTGGGTTTTGCGAAGGTCTACGTGACGCTTAGCTTGTCGCCTCAAACTTGGAATTTGGAATTCAAAGAGGATTATGCTAAAGTAAAAAAAAAGGAAAAGCAAGTTTAAACTGCCGTGTAAGCAATTGAATTTGCTAGCATAAACAATAAATAAAATTACCTAAGCTTGTACATGTTAAATTAACATTAAAGTATTATTCGCTTCTTAATAAATTATATGCAATGAATTGTCTAAACATTTAAATAAAATATTTATTTATATTATTTATTTATCTATTGATAATTTAAATTGATATCTTCAGAGTTTCTTATTACAATATTAAAATTGAAGAACATTTTCAGGGCAGCATTCTGCTTGAAAGTATTTAAAATTCTCGTAAGTGATTCACTTCCGCAAATTTGACAGTATCCTTGACATCAATCTGGACTTGATATCACCCTCAACAACAAATACATTTTGTAAATATTTATTGTCAGCTTTTTTGTTTGTGTCTGTTCCGAAGTTTCTTTGGAATTTGAATGACAAGTTGCACAGAAATGCTGATTCATTCTGACTAAACGAAGATATGCGGGCTATTTTATGTAAGGTCAGCTGACTCAGGGGATTCCCAAATATGCTAAAAGGTAAATGTGAAATAGTTGAAGTTTAAACGTCAGAGGCAAGGAAATCTGGTGAACATATGTATGCACTTATAAAAAGTATATGAAAAGTAACAAGGGCTTTGATTAAAAATAGATCAAAACTTGGCTATGTTGATATGAAATATGATTTTAATCGATATTTATTATCTTTTAACTTGACTCAAATTAATCGAAAATAAAATATTTAATATGAATTTTAGACATACATATGATTTTATGTAGAGGTTATAAAACTAATAAATCTGGACAAACTTACACAATTTAGTGTTGAATTTACACAGTTTAATCGGAGAAATCGATAGATTTTTGTTTTGTTTTATATTAAGTGTTTTTACTCCAAGTTTTAGTTTGGTGTCGGCTCCTCTTTAATTTAGCTTAGAGTTTGCTATTATTTAATTAAGTTTTTAATTTAGCTAAGCGTTTGATATCATCAAAAAGGTATGAATATCGATATTATCGAAATATTGTTTATTATATTAGTATTAGCCATCGATTTTTTATCTCATTTCTTCAATATAAACTGTATATGTATGTACATGCTAATTGGGAATGATCATTCAGCTATATAAAGCTGTTAAGTCTAAAATTAACCCATGCTTAACCCACCACTAAACCTAGTCCACTTTACTCAAACTCGTATTAATTTGGGCATTCATGTGAGCTTTTCTCGTAGGTCTTAGGACCTGACATTCGCCATAGTCGGAGGAGACCTGTGTGCACTTGTCTAAGCCGAGCTAAAGTCTAGTCTCTCGTCTAGCTGACACTTCTCGATCCCTCCCCCCGGCACACCCCATTTGCTCAGCTGCTGCTTTTGTGTTCTCTCTGAATTTCTGTGTGGGTAAGCCTGCATTTTAGCAAACTAATTGTGTGAATAAAACATATGTTCGGTTTGGGTCTCCGCTCTGCCAGAGAGAGAGAGAGAGAAACACAGTGCCTGCCCTCTCGCTTCCTCTGGCGGCTTTTGTGGGTCGCTCTCGGCTACAGTCATTGCTACAAATAATAAAGTGGGTCATGGATGAAAGAAAAAGCGTTTTATAAAGTGGGTCATGAATTTTGTTTCACTCACGTTCAAGTGTATTTCGATTGCCGCTCGCCCAGTTGTTGTTATTGCGGCTGCTCGCCGATTTTTTATATATTTTTTTCTATATATACTTTGTTGCAAAAAATAAAAACGCAGCATAGTCAAAGCTGATATAAAGTGTATGATTCAGGTTTTTGTTTTGCTCGTTGCCGCCGCTGTCTATTTTTGATGCGGAAAGCGTTTTATTATATCCCATATTTTTGATCTTGAATATTAAATTATGGGACATCATTTATATTTATATTTTTATAAACTTTTCTATAGTTATCCTTTCGCTAATTATTTTCGTCAACTCCATGAATCAGTTTCAATGGGGCGGCAAGTTAATTAATTGACATTGATTTATGTGACACACACTTAACTCAATTTTTATTTATTTTTTATGATGTCTTTTGTATTTTGTGCGCTTAGCCACTTTAATTGGCCCATCAAAGAGCCACACGAGAGAGCCTCGTGCCATCTGCTACACTTTCACTGACTAATTGCCAACTCAGGCATTGACAGTTTTCACTTTCCATTCGACGCCATCAAAATAACACTGCGCCCGGCAGCAGTAAAACGGCTAAATAACTTTCAGAAAGGCGAACCAATTTGTGTAATAAAAATAGTTGACAAATTAAACGCTTTTAAAAAATTATAGGGGTGTGGAAGTCTTTTAATAGCCTGTAAATATTTAGTGGGCAAGTGAAACGGTGCTTAAAATTATAAAGATTAATTTGAGTGATTTATTAGGGGGATTTGCTTTGTAATTAAAAAATTTTTCTTGCTATTCATTTGCAGAATTAGTTGATTAATATATTTCCTACAAAGTTTCTATATTCCCAATCAAACAAATTATCATCAAATTACCAAACCTATAATAATAAATTTTCTCCACTTTGGTAACCGTTATTTAGACCATGTTTTGTTACAACTTCACATTAATTTAAGCATATAAGAATACCTGCAATTATCTTGTTGCTGTTGGCTCAAATTGCGACCATTTGAAAGCCATTTCGCTGTGTCTGCAATCATGGCTTGATTGGTTCAGCACTTCAGTTCCCATGCAATTTTCTATATACCGGGGAGCTATTATATCAGAACGGTAACGGAATGATTCAATAGACAGTAACTACTGCAATCTATGGATGATAACATCTAATGAGCGACCGGCGGCCTTCCCAGCTCCCCCCTGCACTTGCCACCACCCACCAAACTTGTACAATTGCGGTCAAAATAAAACAGTTTCATATTTTTAATAATATTTTGGACAAATCTTCAATTAAGAAAATTTTTTTACTGATTTGATAAAGTTAGTTTCTTTCCGCTTTATATAATTTTTTATTTTCTAACTATTCTAAAAATACTTTTTATAATTTATTTAATATTTAAGGCTAAAAAGAACCATGTAAAGTATTTTGCTTGGTATAAAACAGCTGTAACCCTATTATTTTGACCTCTGCTGTAGACCAGAAGTCTGTTCTTCTCTCTCTCCCTTTCTCCTTCCGGCACATTTCGCTTCCCCACTCTCTTGCTCTGCCTGTCCCTCTCTTTCCGTATGTTACACCTGCTGACGGACTGAATGCACTTTACTCATTTGTTGTTGTTGTTGTGGTTCCGTCTATGTCGGCGAAATAATGTCAGTGGGTCAGAGTCGATTTAGCATTTTGCAGTTGTTATTCTCTCGGTTCCATATAGAAATATATATAGCGTGTGTGTGTGTGTGTGTAAGTGACTTAAGGTTAGCTCATAAGCAGCTGAAACAGCTGTTTAAGCCACAACTGCCATACGGCTCTGGTTATACGGAGAAAAAGCTTTAGTTTACTCTCTGAGAGCAGTCAAAACTGGGCTAAGGCTAATGCCACACACTTGGAATGATCTATTTTAAAGGGAGATATCTACTAGGGAAATAGGAAAGATAATTTTGAGACTGATATAAAATTGATTTAGAAAATACAACTTTATAATTATATACAAATTATTTACTAATGAATTGGTAAACCAATAAAAATTGTATGCAAAGAAATATTGTCATAAAAGTTTCCGAATGTATTATTATATCATTTTGATTTATGGTAGATTATATTTATTTATTTAAAGTTAATTCATTTTTTAATATCTTAGCAATCATTTCCATATAAAATTATATTTTTTTTTTCTCAGCAGACAAGTCTTCAAACCAAAATATGTTTCGAATTGTGATTTCTGGGGGCCTGGTCAAGTGCATTGTTGCACGTGCTGACATATCCAACAAATATGCATATAGACGATGCCCCATTCCGTATAATCCACGCATTTGTATGCAAACGTTTGGATTGGTGAGGTAAAACCTTTTAATGCATGAATTTTTGGAAATAACCAAGAAAATATATGGTTGCATAAATAAGGTGGGGCTTACAAGAGAGAATACAAAGTTTACAGGTCGGAGAACTACACAGAAAAATGTTTAAAAAATAATGGGGTTCAAGAAAACCTTTGGTAAAGTACTATTATATTAAACTAAAATACTTGCATCCAATTATAATTTTTTCTTACTGATTAATTTTCAATCCTTAAGACATTACCCTTAATTTTGTTGCTTTTTTGATGACTATTGATTTTGATTTGAGACTGATTCATCTTAAAACCATGACAAACCCAATAACACGCCCAATTTTCGTTTTAATCATCCGTCAGATTGACTTGTTCGACTTGTGATGTGTTGTCAAGTACTATAATTTAATTAAAAACCTTCGACTCGCCTACAACTGCGTAACGCACTATATAATCAAACGTGCGTGTGAGTGCAATTGTGTTTAATCTTTGAGCAATCTCTCAAGTTGATTTCCTCTACTTGCTCGGGCCTGTGTCTTGGCTGCGTTTCAATGAAACCTCTCTGCCGGCAGTGCAAAATTTAATTTATGAGTAAATAAAATTTATAAAGCTAACCTTCACACTGCCGCTGCTGCTGTGCTTGTTTTCTCAACTTTTTTTGCTCGCCTGGCGCACTTTGCATTTTGTTTACATGTCGCAGGCAACAGTTTTTAGCAACGACGGAGACTAAGGCGACCCGTAACCGTGATGTTTTCGTGATACTGCCCAGACTTTTTCGCATATAGAATTTCATTTATTGCGTGCGCTTTCGATTCACGTGCATTACTCACCTGTAATCAGAGAGAGAGAAGTATGATTAGCGCATGTGGAAAAGGGTTGATTCAGACGAGATAAGGTCTAGATTTAGGGATACTTTTTACTGTATTTTATTAATATTAATAAGGTAAAGTAAGGCTTGTGGTGTTACTTAATAAAACAAATAAAATAAACCAAAACACAGAAGGGTTTGATAACTAATCAAGCATTTATTTAATAAAGTCCAATATTACGCATACGCACTGTATGCCAGGAAAGAGAGTAAGTAAAAGAGAAACAGGCGGGGGGTAGGGAGCAGAGCAAACGAACCTTTAATTTGTAATCCTAATTTAAATATTTACAAATTTCCCTCCTTAATTTTTGTATTTTATTTTCCAATTACATGACCAATATTGTATTACATTCTTTTGTAGAACTACCCTTTCCTCGGATTATGTTGTCTGGCAAGCAAAAGATTCCATTACAATTCCGTTCGGTAGGCCTAGTCTTGGTTCAGGACCTAAATCTGGACCTGGGTTTGGGGCTCGGGCCCCTTAGGCTTTTGTCCTTTGGCTGATGGGGCGCTTGTGATTTTTCTACCGGATTACAATTGTTTACACACACGACTGAACATTGTCACAGTTTCCACGACGGCGACGGCTGCAATTGTTCCACGACCCACCCACTCCTTCCGCTTTTCCACTTTTCCGACCTAGCCCCGGCATTGTAGCCATGGCATATCCTTTTAAGCCCCCCAGTCCCCCATCCATTCCCTCTCCGTGTGCCCACACGTGTAATTGTGCGTCTTCATGTGACAAACTCTGGCAACTCTGACGTTGCCTTCGCCTGTTGTTTGCACAAAAGTATAAGTTTACAGCGGCGAACGAGAAAAAACGCAGTAGTCGAGGGGCATACGACTTGGAGATACCGATTACACGTTTTGGGAAGAGGAATCATTGTAATGATTGGTAGAAATATTGTATTTGAGATAGAAATATAGGAAATTATCGTTTAATGTCTAAATTATCGATAATTTATAGCAAGATCGACAACAATAAAATAATTTGTGGTCAATACACAATCGTTACACAATTATCGTTTCGTGTCCAAAATATCGATTACGTTATGGGATATCGAAATCCCTTTTTTTTTAATACGTCCTACTAAATTAAGATGTCTCATGAAACTATTATTTCTGTGGAAGTATATCGAATTTATCGATATGCCTTTATTTGCTATGGTTTTAAAACCTGCATTTAAAAGTACCTTCTTGACTTGGAATATAATATATAATGAATAACTTATATGTTCTCCTGAAACTCCAGCTCAGACTCCATTTCACCCTCTGTGTGCTTCCACCATGTCACATTGTCAAATATGGAGTGTCTGGCTCATAGGTTTTCCTGTTTAAACATTCGGATGGACATGGCTAGATTAACTTGTTTGCTGCTAATCCCGATCGAACGTTTGCTTCACTCAAATACCTTAGTATGCGAGTGCAGGGTATGGAAAAACTGCTTTGCATATGTATGTAAGTACGTACATACTGCTGCCACTTTGTCTAACATTTCACTCTATATGCTATATATGCCACACCCCACCTACCACCGCCCACCGCAATTGCCCGGCTTTTTGTATGCTTTTCACTTTACATTGCCAGTCAGCAAGCATTTTATTCCATTTTTCCTCTGCTTTTTTCCCCCCATTCTGTTCTCTTTCGTCTCGGTATTTTTCCAGAGTTTTTCCAATTTTCCGCTCATGCGGCTTCCTGCTGTGTCTGTTTGTCTTGCTGACCGATAATAGTGAGCGGGAACTTTCAGGGGAGGGGAGGCCAGAGGAGGACAAGAACTCGAACTCCCATATTATCAGCTGAGCCATGGCTTTATCCACATATAGAATCTGGTATTGGTTTCACAGTTTCTGACATTTGTTTGACTTGATGGCTGTGGCAGGTGCAATAAGTCCGGTTATTGAAGAGCCATCACATTGTGGCAGGTATTCTGTTTGCTCGCAAGGAGGAGTTCCTCCTGCTGTTGGTGGCATTTTGAAACTATGAATTGAATCGGACAACACGACTCGGGGATTTTCAGGCAATTACTTGCAAGTGGAAAAGAAGTCAAGGGATTGTGCAGCAGAGGCATTCAGTTTGTTGCGGGTAAATATATGAGTCCTTATTAAATCGATTTAAGCACTTAAGGGTTATATTTAATATTCTTTAATTAGGAGGAAGTTGATAGAATATACATTTAATTCATGGACTGCACCTCCCCAAAATCTACATTAATTTCAAAGAGCGGGTTTTTTTTGTACAACTTATTTTGACGTCATGTTTTATGTGCGGTATAATTAATTCCGGGCGAGACTTCACCCATAAAAATCACTTCTTTCCTTCAACTTTACTGCAGTGCAGCGAGGAGGAGCTGTTGGCCATCATTACCATATTCCCTTTTCTGGCCCGCTCGCATCCTTAACCCCTTCCTGCCTGTCACAGTTTGACAGGAACTGGCATTGACGCCGTCGCTCAGATTGCATTCGCAGGTTTGCCGGTGCCGCTGCTGTTTGTATTTGTATTTGTATTTCATTCTCGTTCTCGTTCTCGGTGCCTGTGCTCATGCAAATTTAATTAAATGGATTTTTTGCGCCCGTTCCCTGCTTAATTCATTCCATTTCTGTTTTGTTTGTAAGCTGAGCAGCCAGCAAAGTAATTAAGTTGAACTGAGAAAAAGAGAGAGAGCTCTGGATCCTTTCTAGGGCCTGGCCCACAAGCGCCTTCCAAGTTCCCGCCTTTTTTAAATTCGTTTTTTTTTTGGTAAACACTAGCCAAATCTTAGATAAAAGTAATGTTTTAAATCTTATAGCAGATTTTTTTGTGTTTTTCCTTAAATTTTATTATAATCTGTTTGCCAGAAGCTGCCCACGCTTCTTACTTGAGCAAAGCTACTGCCCACCTGGCAGAAAGATAGGGAGAGTAAGGTACACTTGGGCAGGTTTTGAAGCTATAGGTTCATATATTAATATAAAATATAAAATTAAAATAAATATAAAACTAAAATTATTATAAAAATCATTATATAAATACATAAATTCTGGGTAGAATACTTTAATTGATTTAAGACAAATTTTCAGAGATTCGATTTTTTTTAATAGGTTGCTTACTATTTTAAACTTGTTCAACATTTTATAATTATTTTCTTTTTAATTAAATTCAATTATGCTTTTTAAAAACTAATATTTAGAGCATTGTTGCATTAAATCCCTCTTTAATTACGATGATTAAAGTAGTCACAAATTATAGAAAAATAAAAATAACATCATTACACTCTTATTCTTCCTTCGATTTAAATTTAATAAAACCCTTTCTTTCTGTATATTTTTCACTGAAAAAAATCTACACTTAACTACAGCCTGTATGTGTTGGCATGTCTGTCGACATTGTCTGTCAATGGTAATTCGATATTGCCCCGGTTTTAAATATTCTCTTTCTGCCACTGCCACTGCCCCTTCATCTGTTTGGGCCTGTTGGTTGTGTGTGTGCTTTGTGTGTGTGTAGCTGCCAAATTAATTACAGAGCGCTGCACCAACGCACTGAGAAAAAAAAGTGGGAGGAGCTGGGCCGGTTGGTCGAAAAGGGGCTGAAAGTGGGCAGGCGGCCGGACGGCGGTGCAAACAAACAGAGCGGCCTGAGATTCTTTTTTATACGATTTAATGCTCTTTCATAGGGTTCTTAAATTATAGGAAGAAGCTTGCCATGTATGAATGTACATACATATATATAAAATGTAGAAATAACTTATGATGTTTAGTTAAAAAAATATTCTTAAGTTAATGCCAAGCTAAGTTTGGCAAGGCAAGTAAATAAATCCCATGGGTTACAAAAATACTAATTAGCTCAAATTTGATATTTTATAAAGGCATTTTATAGTATATTCGATTCCAGTCAAAATTAGAAAACAAAAACAAAATAGTCTTTTAAATAAATTATATATAAACCTATCTACAACTTCAATCAGAGTATTTAAACTTCGCTTTCCTAAAGTCATTTGCCTTTTTCGTATTTTTTGTTTTTGTCTGTGAAATGCAAAGAGCGCGTCTGAGCTACCACTCCCCCTTTAGCCCATCCCCAGCTCTTAACCCTTTACCACCCCGTCCTCAGCCCTTCACTACCCCCACCTCAACCCCCTGTGTTCGTTCGGCAGCAGCTTTAAACTGGCTCTTGGCTCCGGCTTTTTGTTTTCAAACTGGATTTACCTGAGCTAAGGTGAGGCAAGTTGTTGTCTGCTCCGCTTGCCATACTCTTTAGCTGTAGGTTTGTAGGTCTATTACGGTGCTCTCTCTCCTGGCTCTTTGTTGTTGTTGTTCTGCCTCCGCTTTTTAGCCCCGACGTCCTTTGTTTCACAGTGAGCCCTTTTGTCTACCGGTTCCAAAGGCCATCGTGATGTCGATCAGACGCCCTACGATTACAATGGCAAGGAATAAGACCAAGGAGGTGGGAAGGAGGGTTTTGGAGGGTCAGAATCTTGTATGTGCTTCCTGGTTAACTCAAACATCGATAACTGTGTCAAGGGGGATTTTGGGGAAATCTATGCTTTAACTTTATTTTAATACTTATAAAAGATCTAAGGGAAAGGTTTACTTAAAATATTAATAAGAAAATCAATACGATTTTTCTTGTCATTCGCATTACTTTCCTCTCATTTGACTTTACTTAATTAATTTGGAATCATTTTATTTTAAAAAGAACCTCCAGATTCAAAAGATATTTTCTTTTCCACACCAAATCCAGATTCATTGTAATTTCTACTTACAATTGTCATTTATATTTTGCTGATGAGCAGCTCAGTTTGATTCTGATTCGAACCCACCTACAATTCTTAATTTGTTGTAATGCTTTTGGTTATTTTCCTAAACCTCCCCCAAACCCTTCCCCTGTACCACCCTCTAGTTATCATCATTATCATCATTTCCAATTACAAATGTCTGAACAACGACGCCATCATAATTTCCAGCTCAAGCTTCAACCGTATCGAAAGCTTAGCTTCAGATTCAGAATCAGCCATTTTTACCTTTATTTGTTTTCTGTTCTTTTTATACCCTGTAAGCGAAGAGTGTATTGTATCCAAACAGTCAAATATTTAATTAATTAAAGGGAATGAACAAGTTATATTTATAATTATAATTATAATTATAATTGTATTGATTTGCTACATTAGTAACTACATATATTTAAATATCGTAATTATATCGATATTATCGAAATTCGTTATATTAACCGTCATATTTTATATACTAAGGATGTTAAATAAATAAATACAAAATATAATATTATTGTGGCATTTTGATTTGATATACTGTTATCGAAATTATCAAAATGTATTGCTTTATCGAGATGCATTAGACTTTCTCTAAATATGTCAATTATCGATACATTGATACTATACTATCAGTATCCGGTATTTCATGGTCGGGGCGACGGCTTACGTTCTTCCTCGACTTCTCTTACGTTCTTATCCGCTCTGTATTTTGTATTCTTTTGCCTCTCGAATCGTTTCATTCTTGTTCAGAGCGCAACACGAAATTAAATGCGCAGTAAATTACGCAATTTTATGCTTCGTTAAGTTCGCTTTTTCGATTCACCATGGCGTAATGGGGGGAGAATCAGTGGAAAATACGAAGAAAGTAGTCAGAAGAGACAGAGAACACGAGAGATAGAGAGAGCAATAATGCTCAGAAAGCAACAAGTTCTGACAGATCCTTTCTTGCTTTTCGTTTTTTATTTTATTTATACTTTTTCTTTGCAAATTCATTACTTGCACTTGAGGGTTGAAAAAGTTCTCGGCGACACATATAGTGGAGTGTGTGCATGTGGTCCTACCCCAATGCAATGTGCAACATGATGCCTTTGGCCTGCGGCAGCTGCAACGAGACTTGCAGGACTTGCATAACAAATCCTCAATTGTGCAACAGACCCTCTCCCTCCCTCTATATCTTTCTTTTTTTATTCGTTCTTTCACTCTCCTGCAATGCTGCTTTAATGAAAAGTTGTCCGTTTTATGCTTTGTGCTTTGGCCTGCGGCAATATTGCGGAAATATGTCACTTCTCTTACACGGAGAGCGGAAAATGGAGGGTTTTCTATACTGCAGTTTATAAAATATTAAAGTGAATTATGAGTAGGTCTTTTAAAAAAAAAACTATAGATAAAGAGTTCTTATAGCGATCTCCTCTATCTAATGTTCATAAAGGTTATAGTGGAAAGATCTTTAAGGTCCTCTTCTTCCTTCAAAATCAAGAATCTCCCTTGTTTGGCCAACATAAATATATTTAATTATTTAATTTTTAATTTTGACTTTATTCTATGCAATTTCAGACTCTTCAAGCTGCATTTTTTCATCACAAAATGTAAAATAAAAGTTTTCGCAGTGCATCACCGT
Source organism: Drosophila nikananu (assembly GCA_008042635.1). Classification (NCBI taxonomy): domain Eukaryota; kingdom Metazoa; phylum Arthropoda; class Insecta; order Diptera; family Drosophilidae; genus Drosophila; species Drosophila nikananu. Next base: position 20,643 of record VNJV01000452.1, on the reverse strand, counting down.
TGTTATTGCATTCACGGCTGCTGTTTTTGAAGTTGAAGTTTGCATCTTCATCGCTGCATTTGCGTTAACCGAGGTTATGTCCGTACGGGGAAGAACCCTCGCACACTCGCATTCAAACACACACACACACTTTTTTAGTCACATAAAAGCTTGTCACGCATAGTGTAATTCCATGTGACGTAAATGCAAAAATATGTTAAAACTTCAGCAAGATGAATGCTGCTGTGCATTGGAATGAGATCCTGGGCAGATTGATGGGCAGTATAGTATGGTATATGTGTTTAGCAAGGACCCTTGATGTGGTATTGAGCCAGAAGCTCAAGAGAGAGCTCAAAAGGGGTGGCTGCTTGCGAAACTTTATTGTGAAAATGTCAAGGAACTGTCAGGCTTCCACAGAGCTCAATGGGAATGTGAATTATTTGTTATGCAATATTATTGATGAGCTTGATGCTTGGTAAAAAAGCAAAAGAAGTCTTTGAAAAGAGGTAGTATCCAAACACAACCTTGTTTTATTCAAAAAATAAATCAAAGCTTACAGAAAACCCTAATAAACTCAACCTGAAATGCTCTAAATAATCACAAATCTCTGGGTTAATCAGCTACCAAGCTACCCACCGCAAAAACCACAAAAAGCGTATAATATAAAAGTGTAGAAATCACTTCCCATAAAAATAGATGGAACCTAGCCAAACACAAAGCCCAAACATGGGCCTACCAAAAGCAGCTCCCAAAAAAAGGGAAACATACAGAAAAAACCCTGGCACATTCTAACCATTATGCAAATTGGCCGCGGAACGACTTCAACTACATGTTAAAACTTATCGCTGCCATCATCGGGCCAGCATTTAGTCAAATAATAAACCTGAGGGGCTTTCGGGAAACGAGCGTGAGAAGCATTAAATGCGACTGTGACCCACCGAACACAGCAATGCAACTGTAATTCCTATATAAGCCAAAAGGTTGGGCAGAAGAGTTTTCCGTGAACAATGCGAAATCGCAGAACGCATTTCGCATGCAAATCTGTCAACCTCTGTAATTTCCCGCATTTCCCTCTTGCTTTATCCGTCTGGCAACAGTTATCATAATGATGGAAAAACCAGAGATGAAAATTTAACGGCAGTTCTCTGAATTATATTGCAAATTGTGGGCCACAGCAGCAGTAAAGCCAAGTGGAAAATTAAGCTATAAATGAAGAGCTGATTGCCATGAAAATTGTGAGTGTGTGACTGAGCTAAATAAATGCCTGGAAAAGCGAACAATTGCAGATGTAAACAAAGCATTAGCATAAATATCAAGTATAAGAGGTTTCTGGGCTTAAGAAAATTAAGCTTATGAAATTATTAAAATAAGCTGAGATTAGGAAAGAATTAAAGAACAAGGTAATTATAAGACAAGAGAAGGAATATGTTGAAAATAAAATAAGATAATAACGATTAGGAATTTAGAATTAGAGGTAAAACTTAATATCGTTTTAAAAATTAAAGATTAGTTTAATTTAATAATGAGATAAATACATATATATGTAAAAATAAAATAAGAAAAGCCAAGGCAAATCCTATTGACGTCAATAAAAAATTGTGAAATCGATAAAACACTGTCGATATTACCGATAGGCTTATTAATGTTTTGTCGGCTCGATATCAATATTTTGATATCGATCTATTGTTATTTTCTCCATATTTATACGATAATGTCAGATTTCAACTCTATAATTTGAGGTAAAGTTATGTGTGCGATAAATTTTAATGTTAGATTCAATATTTTACAATATTTCAAAATTAGTTATATTTTCTTGATATAAGTTTTCGATACGTCATATGCACTTTACTTTCGGTATACATCCCGTACAACAAGTGTAAATTTTAACTTACATTATTAGTAAATAAAGTAAATACAATGTTTTTTATATAGTCTTCTTCATAAACCAATTGCCTGGCACTTAATCAACAAAAAATTAAAAGAACATAAAATTTAGACAATTCTACAATCTCGACCGTATCGTTTCAGCGAAATGCATTCTTCAACGGCCTCTCCCGTTCTTCTCGCCACAAACCTGCACAAACATTTCACTAATTACAAACACGCTCCCCAAATGATTTTCCTTTCTCGCCCGACCACTCTCGATTATATTCGCGAAATCAGAAATCGGCTCGCCATATATAGAGAATCGGGCGGAACCAAAGGGGGGCCTTCAGGGGGTGGCCGGGGGTTATCGCACAGGCCAACACAAGTTGAAGTCAAGCAAAGGTCTTTGCTATTTATAAACAAAATGTTTCTCGTTAAAGCACAAATAAGAAGAAATAAAACAGGAAAAAAAATAACAGAAAACAGCATTTAATGCTGTGGATTTATGTGGAGCAAACAAATATTTGACTAACGGACTTTACAACTTTTAAATATCTTATTTAATATCAAATATTTTCCTCTCTGTGTGCAGTTTTGGGGCTAATGAACTTTCGGGCGGCTTCTCTATGACTAATAAACGCAAAGCAAAGTGAACACTGCCTCATCGGCAAATATTTGCATTTGAGACGCACGCCCCGAAAAAATAAAACAACATAAATACATGAAAATAAAAAGGCAGAAAATAACCAGAATGAACTGAAAAAATCTTTGAGTAAATATGCCATAAGGAAATGCGATTTTTTACTTGCAGCAGCAAACCCAAACCAAAATCTTCACCGAATGTTTATGTGCCGAATAAGAACCAAGCAGATTGCTTGATTTAATGTCGGTCTGTTAAATTCTGTACCTAGAATTGCCTTCGTTGGTCAACCCGTTGGGGTAATTAAAATTGCGGTGTGTGTGTGTGGGTCGTAAACAGAATGTCTGTTGTGGGTTACCAGGAATGGTCGTAAGGTCCCCAAGTATTATATCTTTTTTAGCCAGAAGCCGTTTCCAGCCACACTCCAGCCTCTGTCTTCCACAAAGTGCATTTGCTGGAAATTGTCCATAAAAATGTAAGGGAGAGAGGGAAGAGAGAGGGTCTGAGTGAAAATAGGCCAATAAAAGTGTCTGAAAATAAAACGAAGGAAGCGAAAGTGGGTTTAGAATTGAAATTCTCTCATATAAAAGTAGCCACAAGTGTTTGTGAAGTAAATAAAGTTAGGATGTGGATACGAGGAGAGTTTCAAAAGATGTGACAACAACAACTAAAATATATAAAGTTGATATTCAAACTACATATCTTCAAGAGCAACCTAAAGCATTCGTCAAGAAAGTAATCCATTGAGTTTTAACTAAGTCTTCAAATTTCAAAAGACTCTTTATTTGAATCCCTTAAAAAGGTTATTAATTTTGATCCTAAAAACAGCCTTATCTTTATTTCAAAAAGATCCTTAATTTTATGACCTAAAACTACCCTATCCTTACTTCAAAAGACTTTTAATTTGGATCCTGAAAACTACCTTGTTTCAACTTTAAAAAGACTCTACTTTTGTATCCTCCAAACTACCTATACCTATACCTAATTCTTCTCATCTTTCAATCAATCCATATTTGACATTTCGCCCACTAAAAATATTCTCCTGTCTACGCCCTTTTAGGTCCAACTTCTCTGCCCACGCAACATTATCTACCGACATTTACATCGGCCATTACACCGTGGCATTAAGGCCGAGGAATTAATCTGTTGGGCAAATATGCCTCACGTACTTCAACGCCCCCACACAGAAAAACAAAACCGGCAAACCAAGAAAATCATTATTTCTGGGGACAACAAACAATTTTCTTAATGCTCCCCAAAAAGCAGCAAAATCAAAGCCAAAAGAAGGCGGCAAGAAGCTGGGACATATAATGCCGTCTACGACCGCAATTAATTTTCATTACAAGGCAATAAGCAAAATTAAACACGAATCAAGTGGAACGAAAAGAAAAACGAACATTTAACCAGCAAAAAAAAAAAACAGAAGGGACAAACTCATCCCAAAAGTCGTTGTGGTTACAACAAACATGTTGACATAAATCATTTATAAGAGTTTTGATTTATTTGAATCGCACAGAATTATTTTTGAGAAGGGATGACACAGGAATCCTAAGAATTTTAGGAGATTATCAAAAGAGTTAGGGATTTTAATTGTAATGAACAATATTGTGGGTTTAAGAGCTAGCATAATTAAGGTATATAAGTAGGTAGATTTATTTAAAAACACCCCTTAAAAACTAATAGAATAAAACTTACTCAACTGGCCTAGAAGATAACCAATGATATGTGCTTACCTGTAAAGAAAAAGACAAAAGAATTTCAGTTAGTTAAATCTGGTTATAGCTTTAGCTTTATTTTAATTAGCTTTAATATATAATGTACGTTTGTCATACACATTTCACTGTGACTCATTCACTTGACTCACAAAAACACTCAAAAAATGTGCCTCTGAAGTAGGTACTGGCAGATTGGCCCAAGTTCATTTCTAATGATTTATCACTTGGCCATCAACGAATTTGCTTTTTTCCAACGCTCACACACAACATGCGATGGCCACAACGGACAATTGAATAGAAATAAGACATACTCAACATTCAAGCCGAAAAGTAAATAAATATGATGAATCTGAGGTGCGTGTGTCTGTTGGTTAAAAATAGACTTAAGCGTTCTCACTTTGTAGCGCTTGATTTTTCAGGGTTAAGTAAGCCAATCGAGCGTGAATGGTTAAATGGTGCAGAAAGAACTTGTAAATTGCTCAGGGCAACACAAAACTGAATAGGTAGTACCATTTATAAAATATTAGAAAAGACTCCTTACTCATTCATAGAATTAAACCCACCCATTTATAACTTTATAATTCGATTTCTTCTTAAGGAATTGCATTGCTGATATGTTTTCTTCGATAGCCAATTTCCACAATTAATCCCCAATAAATTGCCAGACCCAAGATATATATTGATATATTCTTTAACGGTTTCGAACTGGTTTGGGCTCGTTTGATAATCTGAAAAGCTGTCGCGTCATGCAATCAAATTGAAAGAGCCCCGCCATCGAATGACAGTTGGTTCTGCGGTCTCCGCGGAAGAAGTCTCTGGAGATGGAGGGTGAAATGCGGAAGAAAGGTAGGTGTCAATGCCAATGAACCGCAGGAAATTCAATGAAGATATCGCAGAGTTCAATCGGTTGTTTGGTTTTGCTTTTTACGGGGCGGCAGGTGGTTGGCACGTGTTGAATTTCGAGTTATCAATTGATTAGATAAGTCCCGAAAAACACCCAAAAACACACCTTCCATGCAGGCGTTGGAAGCCCAGTTAGAGGGCTAATCAATTAGAATAAAAGTCGTTAAAGGATTTTCGCTTAATGTCCTGCTAACGAACTTTGGGTTCACTGAACCGAACGCCTAATGAAGTGTGTATGAGTTTGTGTGTGTTGCTGAATAAAACACACACTCGGTAAGGGAAAAGGAAAAGTACTAACGAATAAATGTCCCAAGCATGCCCACATTTTATTCGAAATGCGTGGCTCCTACGTTGCCGGTTATAAAAATAGTTCAATTTATGCGCTAACGTCATTCTGGGAGCCTAGGAAATGCCGAATAAAGCCATGAAAATGGTTCCCCAGAGTAGAAAGAGTAGAGGTGGTTTCGTGTATATGAAGAGGTACTCGAACCTGTTCTCAGACTGGTTTGGGTTTATTTCTTGGGCTCCTGTTCAATTCGACTTAATTGTTACGACCGCGTGTCGTTTTTTTTTGTCAGGGATTACCAGGAGCAGTACTACCTAAAATCGATATTTTATTGGGTGTCGCTTTTTAATAGAAAAGAGGTTTTACTTTAACTACATTGTGAGTTGGTAAGAGGAGGAAATTAATGGAAATTTAATAGTTAAGAGAATTTTAGGTAGATTTACGGCCTAAATAATTAAGAACTTTTAAAAGAAGGTTCCATTAATTTTGAATGCCAAATTATTGTTCATATAAATCACTCTCTTTTAATAATTTCTTTCTCTTAGGTTACCTTCACATACTCTTTTAAGGAATTTTCCTCATTAAAGTCTACTTTAAAACTCTCCACAATCTGGGTAAAAGTTTTAATAACTTAATTAAATTTACTTAGGCCTGTAAACATCCTTTTTCTCTTATTCATAATCCGGAACCCAAAGGAAAAAAACATTTTGCTTTCATAAGTACATAAATCCTGTACCCTACCCCCAACAATATATCAAACTCAGTCCTGCTGCATGGGTAACCATCTCTGTCCTTCTCTTGGAGGCTTCCGAATTTGTTCCTCTTTCCCTCAACATAATCCTGCATTTTCCAGCACTTGGCTCTTACAATAAATCAGAGCTAGGCACACACACATCCTCTCACTTTTCTCTGTGGGAGCAAAGAGCTTGGCTCCATCTCCACTCCATCTCCACCCCATCCGTCTCCATCAGCATTTCCATTCGTGTCGCCATCTATCCATCTAATTCATTCCGCTCTGGCCCCATTTGGTTTGATTTCTATTTGGCTACGTGGTGATTTAATAAATTGTCCATTTATCACTGACATGTGAGCAACGTTTCATCATCCCCACCACTTCCACTGCCACTGCCGCTGCTGCTGTGCAGTCCTTTGTCCAATTTGATATTTTGTTTGCTTTTGATTTTTGTTGATGTCGTCTTTGTTGTGTGTAATTGTGTAATTATGATTGCGCGTGTCCTCGTGCCCGGCAGGACATTGCTCGTTTGCTCGTGTTTTTTCCGTTTTTTTTTTATTTCTCTGTTTGTCGAAAAAACTCAGTTGAGGACAGGAAACGATTAGCGGGGATGAACATGTGCGGATAACAGTTTTGATTGGGATTTGCCAGAGTGGAAAATAAGCTACGGATATATAATTAATTTGCTTTTTATTGGTTTTAAATCAATAAAACGGGAGTCCGAAAGTAGGCTACAAAATGTTTTTTCTGTTTTATTGCAGTTTTTAACGCCTTGGTCATTAATTTCAATTACCGTACAATTGCTGTGGTTCTGTAATCAATTTTTTCAAAGGAAATATTAAATACCTAAATAATAATTTTAAAAAGAAAGCACTTCCCTTTTGTACAGTAATATTGTTTTTTATTACTGTAGAATAAAATTAAAAAATAAAGTTATTCCGTATACTACTAATTCCTTTGTAGTTAAAATGTCCTTAGTATCTCTTCCATTTGGTCTCATAAATTAGGAGCCACCACAAAAGAAGCGCCCCTTGCTGACATCTTCTTTTTGTCCTTCCTTTCCCCTCTCATAGAAAGCCCCACTATTCCAAACCAAAGTTTATTGCCTGCTTTTAGGCGCCGTGGCTGTGGCTTAAGCCTTTGGTGGCATATTTTCCCAAAAAATTTGCATAATTCATTTTCAAACGTCCATTTGAAAGAGGTATCAAATGGGGGACTTATCTGTCTTAGGATTTTGTGGATAAATCTATATTCCATTTATCCACGATGGACTGACCAAGGCGGTGGGTTTTGTTTTCATTCGCTGGGGTCAATGATCCGCTGTCCTTCGATATCTTCCTTTTCGGAGTGTTTTCTTCGGTTTGACAATTGTTGTTTGGTTAGTTTTTTTCTGTTTTTATTATTTTTCGTTTTCGTTCTGAGTTTTCTTTGGCTTGTTTTTGTTGTTTTAATATTAACCCACTTCAAAAGTCTCGCACACGCATTTTATTTGCATACATTTACACCCACACTGGCGCTCGCACACAGATACAAAAGTCTCTGCCTCTCTTTCGTTCCGCCTCGCCCCGTCTCTTTCGCAAAGTGCGTTAAAAGCTTTTGTTCGGTTTCGGTTTCTGTTTTGTATTTTGCGTTTAGTGCCATTTGTTCTTATTTATTTTCATGTATTACTTTTGTTTTTGTGTGTGTTCTTTGTTGTTTTTGTATATTTTATTTATATTTTTTTTTTTGCATTTTACTTCTTTTGACTTTGCGCTGCGTCTTACGACGGCGCTGCCAGCGTCAGCGTCGCAGTTGCTGTTTTGTATCTTGATTTTGGTTTCAACGGTGAATGAACTCAGGACCTGCGGACGTTCAACTGCGTCCCAAAAGCGTTTCGATTTTGCCTCGGCTCCCCTTGTTTTTTCATACCCCCGCTGGATACAGGGTATTGTTATAATACAAAATATCGATATCAAGTCGATAATAAAAGGGAAGTTTATCGAGAACAGGAGTGATGTATCGATAAGATAGGTGGGAATTGAAAATGTTGTTTCAATATCAAACAATTATCGATAAATAATTTACATATTTATGGTGCCAATATTGTACTAATATGATTTTGTCGATATAAATCAAGACAGCAAAAGTACTTTATAAAATAAATAAGCATGTATTTTTAATATATTCACACTACACTCTTTTTTAACCATTCTTTACGTCTTGAAAATAACAAACTTTCCCTAGCTTTTTGTCAGCGACTTGCGGCTCCCGACTGTCAAATAATAATTTGACATTTTATATTTTAGCCAGAGTATTTGTGTTTTTTTGTAGGATGAGTAATTTCAGCCTAACGTCAAATTAAATGAAAATTTGTGGTCGACTTTGAGGCGTCTTGGCCAAAAGGGACTTTGCGGTTCAAGTTAATTGACTGAGGACACTTTTGTTGGACAAAATAAAAGGGTTTAAAAGGAATCCAAAATTAACAAGAGATGTGACTTATGCTTGGGAAATAAATTTTTGATATTTTTTAACTTTACCTATTTAAATGACTAATTTTTTAAAATATTTGTTGGCTTTGCTGGTTAAAAATACATCACACATCCTTTTAGCTATATCAAAACTTTCTTCTATATTCCCCACAAACCTATTTTTGATTAACCACAATTAAAATTCGATTTCAGTCTAATGCTAACCCAATATTTGATCAATTTCGGAACCAGAGGTCACCAAAATCCTGTCCACACGCCCACATACATAATTGATTGTTCCACGAAAAACTTGAGCATTCCGGAGGCGGCTTGGCTTTAAGCAAACATTTGACCAGCAGCAGCAAAAGGTTGCAAACATTTTGTTTGCCTCATTTTCTTATTTTGGAAACTGTCGAGCAGCTGCCACCGCCCAACGAGTGGGCGGAGTGGGGCAAGTTTTGCGCCAGCAATAAAAATTCAAGTTCAACGAATTCTCCGCTTGGGTAAATAACCTCGAATCGGGCGACAACACCCCGAAAAAGCAGAGCAGGGCAGAGCAAAGTCAGAGCAGAGAAGCCTGGCCCAAAAAGCACATGACATCCTCGCAGAAATTCACGCCCAAAAATTTGGCAAAATGGCCAACACACACAGAGAGAGCGAGCGACGGAAAAGGCCTCGGATAACCTTGAACTTGAGACGCGTTGCGAAAGTCTCCCGAAAAGCGTAACAAGAGGAAAGCGTCAAGAGAAATGTGAAAAAAGGAAAATTTACACAGCGCTCGCAACAAAGTGATTTTTTTTTCCACGACCCAGCCACGAGTCCGTGTTTTATCCTTTTTATGCAAATTTTTTTCGGCAACCCCGTCTGGTGAAACTAGGAAGGTTGAAAAGGGATTCTTTTTTTGAGAAAATTACACACGTACTTGAATCGTTTAGTTTATTTGATAATGGAATTTAACATTGCCGTGACTTGAGAATTACAAAGTGAAAGTGTGGTGGGGGCGGGGGTGAGCAGCAACAGCTGAGCAGAAAATGGGCACGCAAAGCACAACTGTACTTGAGACATTTCTCATGATTTATGCAGGAGATATAAATGGTTTGGGTCTAGAATATATAAAATATGTGAATAACGAAATGATATTTGTTAAATAAATTAGCAAAGGAAACTAATTTGATTTGGAATTTAAGGTGCCAGTTAAGCCAGACTTTAGAGATGGTACATAAATCGATAATTATCGATAATGAACATAATTTTTATTTTATCGTTTGAATTCCTTGAATATCAACAAACCTTTACAGTAATGTTTCCTTTCTTATCTTTTTAACATCTTTTTCATAATATTCTTGAATAATTATCTTCAGAAAAAAATTATTTAATTGTGTTGTTGTAATTATCTACGCTCATTTTTTTTAATCGTGCGGCAAGACCGTAAATCATAATTTCATCACACCTTCTTGCCGCCCAGCCGAGCATATCTCGACATTAACATGCTCTATCCGCAGGTTTCCCATCTGCCGGAGCCTGTTCACCGCTCATTTTCCAAAGTTTCTTTGCAAAATTAATAAGTTTTAGGTTCGTCTTAACGGTGAACACCCCGGGATAGATGATGGGGGAGAAGGCAGTTTTGAGCCCCGCAAATCTCGGAGGATGTTAATAACTTGGTCGTACACCATGAACATGGCATACATTCCACATAACATTAATTAGTTTTGTCTAATTACAGTCAACATCAGCATCAGCGACCGCAGAAGATACAGCTACAATCCGACAGATACATTGGCGCTTGTGTGCTTTGCAGTTATGTTTTCTGCTGTTTTGTCGCCAAAGAACACGTTAATGACTGCAGCGGAATGGCCTGGGATGTTGCATGATTATGGCTTACAGTTAGCCATCGTCATACCTCTGTATGCACAAGTATCTGTCGGATGGCTGAGTGCAGAAATGTATCTGCAAAAACTCGTTCGCTAATGGTTCGCCTGTCGAACCCAATGGATGAGTTGTCACAGCTTTGCGATTTGATTTGCCTTAGGGAATGGTTAAATTCCCCAATCGAGAAGGAAAATCTAAATTAGTTGGATTCAGTTGGATTTTATGGGGTATTAGTTTGAAGAAGTTGGATTACTGTTTCATTTATTTGAGCAGAAGCGTTTTAGATTATATTTCAAATATTTATACATATTCTTCTATCTTTAAAATTAAAAATATTTATTAAATTAAGTATTAAGAAAATCCTGTAGATTATAATATAAACTTTCCTTTTAATGCGCTCTAAAGTTGTATAATCATCCATTAACTATTAAATAACTCTTCTCTTGGTTGCACAACAAACCCCTTTCATTGCCCAACTCTTTCAGCTTCTAACAACAAAAAACAAAACGGGAAAAAACAATCAAATGACTGCCAAGAAGAAATTTTACCCATTTTCGAAAAGTGTCAAACTGTCAGTGCCATCAACAAACATTCCCATAGCCATGCAAATTTCCAAAACAGGAAAAGAAAAAAGGATGCAAAGCAAACCATTTGTCTAAAAATAACAGCTAAGCAATGTTGTTAATTTAATTTTATGACATGACAGGCAGCAACACGGCTCAAACAACAACTACCAATGTACAGTCTCTGTCAAATGCAAGAGAACCTGGTCGATAAGAAGGCCCTAACACTAGCCATAGTAAAAAGCAACAACTATAGAGCCATCTTAGCCAACTTTAGCGGCTTCTAACGGTGAATGTAAATATGAGAAGAAAGAGTAAAAGAGTGAGAAAGAGAAGGAGTGCCTAACAACAAACAGAAATGCAAACAAAGTGGTAGTGGCAAGTGCAGTCGCAAAATAGGCGCGTCTCGTTGTTTTTAGCCTTGTTCAACAAGGCTGCTTGCAACAACAACAAAAGCAGCAACAACAACCAGTTACAACAACACCGGCAACAAACCGTTTGCATTCCTGACCTACTCCGCAACTTTACATCGACTTCAAACGGCCAAAAACCCCCCTCCTTTTTCCACCTGCCGCCGCCCACCTGAGCTCAGCCAGACACACACCGGCATAGAAATAGGCGGGAAATACAAAGAAGGAAAAGCGCGGACGAAGGGGGGACTGGAGTGGTGTGGAGTGGGTGCGTCATTGGCCAAAAGGATACGAGAACAAGCAACAACAACTACTTTAACAACAACCGGTATGGCCATAAAAAAAACAGTGTTTTTACTCGTAGTCAAGGGTATATACACATGTAACAAGGCGAAGACGAAGGCATTTCCCACAATTATTGGGGATTTCAGTTATAAGACATTTTATGAACGGTAATTTTAATCGATTTGTTGATTTACATATCGATAGGTAAAATATGATACTTGTCGATTCTATTCTCTTCGATATCTATACTACATCTATATTTTTTATAGACTTATTTTATGAAAATAAAGTTTGAGCTATAAACATTTTTAGGATCTTGATTTTAGGAACCTGTATCTGCAATAGTTTTAGCTATAGTTACCTCTCACCCTAGAACCATACAAAAACCACAAGAATACATCGACCCCCTTCAAGTATGCAATAGGTTTCCCAGAAAATATCCTAGTAACAGGGTATCCCATAGTCGTGGCACTTTACTATAATCTTCATTAGTGTTTTTTCTCCTTTATGTTTTTCGCTTGCCTCCCAAAAGTAGTTAAACTTCAAAAGCCGACAAACGAACGGAGCAAAGTCGACAAGCAAAGAAAAAGGAGTAGCCAAAAAAAAGTGCAGGGAAAAAACTGGGTATATGAAAACGAGTTTTCACTACTTTTGCCTATTTTACAACGGCTATAACAACAACTATAGCCAAATCAAGATGGAGTGATGTAGACGATGCCACCAGGCATGCTACACCAAAATACTGAATGCAACCTCTACAATAAGCAGCAACAACAAGGCATTGCGAACCGATGACGTGCGCACAGTGGTTCCAAATAGAGATATCTTTAAGACAATAAATTGCTTTATTTTGATATACTTCTTAGAGGAATACATTTTGCAACCTGGTATTTATTTCATAACCTAACTTGACCTATTTTAATTCTATTTTAAATCGGTTTTTATCAATGGGGTTTTTTTTAAAGCGTGATATTATGAAAATTTAGCAAAAAATAATTCTTTTTTATAGGTACATTAGACATAATTAGATTTTATGTTTAGCAATGCTAATCAATATAATTTGTACTTATTTTCCTACCACTGCTTGCTGCTTAGTTTTTCAGCATTATTTTAGGTGTTTTTTTCTATTTTGGCTGATTGGTTTGCTGGCTTTGTCGTTGTTACTGTGCTCGCTGTGCGAGGCAGGCCTCTAATCCAGTTTCTGTGTTACCAAATCCGTCTGTCCCCGCTCCGCCTCTCAATGCACCTCATTGGCATGCAACGCGAACAAGTTTACAGCTATGGCAAAGTCAGAAAACAAAAAATGAAGAGAAAAAAAACCCCAGCGAAAAAACGCGACTCCAACAACATGTTACAAGTGCAAAGGCAATGCGCGATGGTCACGTTGCAATGTTAGACATCTCCAAAGCCAAGCAACTTTACGCCCCTCGACCATAATTTCTTTCACACAGTTATTGTCTTTTAACGATTATTATTAATGAATATTTTCTTTACAAAATTTATTAGAAAAAAGAAAGAAAATCATAAAAATTCTTCTCATATGCAGGACTAATTTAAAGCATAAGTGTTTAAAAATATCGCAAAAATCGTCGAAAGCCAGGATTTTTTCGATATAATACTTCTTATATATATTTTTTTTTACCTTTGTGCTTGCTATATATGAATTTAATCATTTTTCTTGTGCTTACTTTTAATTTACTCAAAACTCTTATTTGCGATCCCCTATTACAATGTCTTGTACCATTTCCAATGTAATTTTTCCAAGTGCAACTTTTTTCTTTTCCCTCCCAAGTCCCCTGACTCACTCTCCATCGCATTTTTTTTTTTTTTTGGTGCAGAGCAGACCTGCCCCTGGTAACAATGCAGACGGCCTATTACCACACAACCAGCCCCAAGTCAAGTTGAAGTTGCCCATGTTTTCCAAGTTGTTGTTATTGCCGCTTTGCCCCACTGCAATTGCCGTTAGTCGTTAGGCTGTGTTGGTGTGTGTGTTTATGTGTTTGCGTGCCTGTGTGTTTGTGCCAATGTCGTTTATAATGAAGTTTCCTGTCGATAAAGTTAAACTTCAAAGCTTTGGCCAACTTTGGGGGCCTCGCAACTGCTTCTGCCTCCTCGTTGCTGAATTTTCCGTTTTTTTTGGTTGCATGGGAAAATGCTGAAGGTGACTTTAATGGTTTTCGTACCCTTGCTTGTGGATTATAATTTTGTTCTTGTTGTTGTTTTAATTAAAAGCGATGGAAACTCTTAAGAGGCGTTTAGAGTGTGAGTATAGTTATTTATATAATATAAGTATACATGTATTTTATGATATTTATTGAATGTTATATAAATTAAACATTTTCGATTTAAAGTAGCTTTTTATTAGAATTAATTAAAAACATTTATGAAAAATCTAGCCACCGAAATAGGGAATTGAGAATTGTAAGACATCAAAACAAAAATTGCAGTAAAGCAACAGCATCTCCAAAGTAAGGCAACAACAAAAAGACACAAAGTGACAATGCCCAGCACTCACTCACACACAAACACCCACGTGACGTAATAGGCATCAAAACAAGAAAGCAAAATACAGCAGGCAGAGAGAAAACAGAGGAAGCAGCAGAGAAAGAGAGAGGAGAAAACGTCGCGACCAACGGCAGACAAACAAATTATTTTCAAATTGTAGCGAGATCAATGCAGGGAGATAAGAAGAGCAAACGAGTAAGAGAGACAGAGAGAGACCGAGAGACACTGCAGATGACAACAAAACTATGCGAAAAGGAAAACAAAGAAAGCAGGGCATGGAGTGGAGGAAGTGCAGCATAAAATCCTTCTGGCACATTACAGTTACAGTTGTGTAAGGACCAACATTAAAAAAGAACGACGGCGGGGAGACAACCTCTGTGCTCCCCATCTGCCTTCTCCCTTGCCCACAGCAACGACCTACCTAACAACAACAGCAACAACGCGAAAAAGGCGAAGAAAGAAAGAAGCTCCACACAAACTACGTCAACAAAGCGGGAACAGTGTGGTAGTGGAACAGCCCATTGCCATTTTGTTTGTGTTTGTTTTGCTCCAATTAGCAACTCGCTCGCTCTCGCCCTCGCTCTTTTACTGGTGGCGCTGCTCTCTTCCGGCGCTCTTGGAGCTCTTGTAGCTTGCGTCATTTTGTCTTTGCAAAGACACAGTGGCGGCGGTTTCCTTGCGCGCGGTGAAAGCTTTTCTTTGGGAATCCAAACAGCTGCTGCGGCTTTGTCGCCGCGTTGCTTGTCGCCTTGTCGCTCTTACCACGGTGTGTTTCATTGTCATCTCGCCTCATTCATGATGACGCCAAACGGGGCACACAAACAACAAAAACATCAGAAACAGAGACAGCAAAGCAGGAAAAAGCGAAAAAAAAAGTGTAAAAAACGCCGGTTGGGATAGGGTCTCAAAATCCCATGTGGGATGCGCTCTCTCCCCTCATTTGCTATCTTTCTCTCTCTCTATTTGCGTCTCTGTCTATCAGTATTTCTCCCACACTCTTAATTTTGACTAATTTGCTCTGTTTGATACCTCCAACACTTTCCCTCTGCAGAAATTGCAAAAAAATTAATATTTTCAAAAACTAAGTTTTTTGAAGTTTTCGAAAAAATACGGAGTTCAGTCTTAAAAATATTTTCCGAGTATGTAATATTCCCTTATCCTGAATAGTATTAAGAACCCGTCCTTCGACCTTCAAAACATATGATTAACTTTTTAATCGGAAATAATATAAAATAATTCCAAGCCAAAATTAACATGTCCTTGCATGCAATATAGCCGAAGAGAACATGGATATGGAACACCAAAATATAAAGCAGTGTGGCGTAAAAGTTCAGGAAAAGGATTGTGCAAATTATACGTTAGGATAATAACAGTCGGATGTCGCTTTCACTATGCTAATGCAGAAAATGGGGAAAGTTCCGGATTAAGCCATAACATGAAGGTCAGAGAATTGCCAGGCAACTATGCCTCAATTAGGGGTTCTTAGTATTCCCTAGCTTTTTTCGTTACCAAAAACATTGCTGTACAGCCGTATTTCCTATCTGCCGTACGATTTCGCTAGTGGCCTCCCCTTGAGGAGCTCTTATCACTTCGAAATAAAAAATCTAATCATTCAACGCCATGGGAACTTAAGTACACGTCAAATACGGTTACGGCATCTCCTAATGAAACGATTCCGGGGGCAGAACTAATTAAATGTTGAACAAACACAATTCCGTAGTCATTCATAAATCTCTCAATGGGCCAATCGAATCAAGTAAAAGACTTTTTAATGAAAGGCCCCCAAGATTTATGAACAGTCGGGATCTCATTTTTAATTAACACACAAAAGTGCGGAGTAGAGAATGTGATGATGCTGCGAGCTTTCAGCGGCAATTGAGCGAAAATAGTTTGCTAAATTCTTTCGCTTTCTGAGAACAAATAATCATACATATGTACATCAATATGTACATATGCGAAAATCACTGGGAAACACTGACTGTATTTATTCACACATCTGCATTAGGAAATTTGTTTATTTTGCTTGCCATAAAGACGGGACTCCGAGGGCAATCAATTAATATGAATTTGTTGGGGGCGAAAAGGAATTAAAAAGATATAAAGCCAATTTTCGGTGGAGGTGGGGGTGAAGTACAATTTGTTTTGCGGATGAAGAACATCTGGATTCATCAGCGAGATCTGCTTTCCTTCTACTGCAGAACACAATTTATTATTTATGCATTAGAGAGCTTTAAAAATCAAAAAAGTACATATTAAAATGGAATCAGCTTTGGGCACATAATTAATTTTAAGAAAATATAACTACATATGTATTTATTAATTCAAACTTAAAACAAAATTTGGACAAAGTTGGGATTTAATACTTTGGGAATTCAAAATCACTTTCAATATAGATTTTTTAAAAACAATTTTTTCGAAAAATAAATCAGTTTATAAAACTCGATAAGATTTGCATAATTACATATGAGAATTAAAAAAAAATTTAAAGAAATTTTGTAAAGTTTTCTTTTTTTCTTTTGAACATAATTTCAGAATTTTGAAATACGCTCAAATTCGTTTCCTTATACAGACTAAAGCACAGCAAAACGCTCCATAAAACTGTCGAGATTCCTCAAAAGTGAGAACATGAAACTCGCGCATTATCACAACTTTAATGAGTTGTTCTACAGCTAAAGTAAAACAAAAAAAATAATATAATAACACTGGCAACGTGTTCTGGCCATTCCATTTGTTCCCAACTCTGCTCTCTCTCTCTCTCGCTCGCTCTTTGCTGTTCTCTGTCTCTCACTAGAAACGAACGAAAAATGCTAACGAAACGAAAATGCAAAATGTCAATGTCCTCCACTGTACAGTTCAGCGTCAGAATTGCGTCGCAGTTTTTGTGTTTTGCCTGCAGAACGCAGAAATGTTCTCGCGGTGGCCAGCGGAACGGCGGAATGGCACACGGTGCAAGCCCCACTGAAACCGAGACCGAGACAGAGATGGAAAAAAAGACGTAAGCGTGGACTTCTGGAGTGGAGCACACATGTCAGTGTGTGAGTGTATGTGTGTGTAAGAGAAAGAGAGCGAGTGTGTGGAGCGGAATGAAGTAATGGGGGACTAACGGAGGGGAACGGTGGCAAGGAGAACAGTGGAACGTTGGGGATTACGGGGGCATTCGGGGAGTCACCGCATGCGTGTGTGTGTGATAGTGTGAGTGTGTGTGCGTAACTCGCTGCCGTATAAAGTCGTTTTCGCAGGGGCTTCGGCTTGTCTTTATCGCGGGTTAATTATTACGACTGCCAGCAGAGTATATTTCAATATTATATTACGAAAACTATGTTTTAAAACAATAATACAATAATATGTCTCACTCAGTGTAATCTATTAAAAACTATTCAAATCAATATGGAAAATAAAGAAAGAACTATGTTTAACTTTAGTATTTCTACCATTTTATAAAATTTTAAAAATATCATTAAAGACAAGTTATATTTAAACCTCATTCAAAAGAAAAAAATATTGATTCTTACAAATAAAACTAATCCTTTTTGTTTAAATCCTTTCTCCTACTGCTCCCTCTTTAAAGTTTCTGCTTCATCGTAAATCCAAAACAAATATAAATAATGTCATTTCTATCCTCCTCTGTGATCCAACTCTCATAATGCATTGGTTTTCCAGCAACTTTTTTAATAAGCGCCAATGGCTAATAGCAGCAGGGGGAGGGGAGAATACTGGAATGGCTTCTTGTAGCGGCAAATACTTAATGAAAAACGGAAATGCCATTTTAGATTTATAGTTCTGATAAAGAGGAACGCGTAACCAGCAGCAGCACCAACAGCAGAGAGCAATTGGCCAGTTCAAAGTTGGTAACAACTTTTGGCCGGCTTTTCCAACAGATGTTGGCGGAAGAACTTGTTCTTCTCGTCTGCGGCAGCCCCCAAAAAGTTATCCAAGGAAATGTTGCACAAAACTTTTGGCCAAGATTTAGGGTTTCCTCTCTTAAAACGAAGCAAACCGAAATTGCATTGTGAAAAACTAGATAAATCATTTTTTCAAAACAAATGCCTGTAGATTTGGATTATTTCATTGAAAATCTTAACTAAATATATTTCCCTCGATAATCGAAAGTATTTTCTTCAAATATTTTTCTCAAATTTGATTTCTAAACTTACAACAAACATCTCTAGATACTTTTAGCCACTTTCAGATACATACCTGCAATGAGAAGAAGTTCAAATCAAATTAGTGAGGTGGAAATAATAATAAAAATATTTCATAAAAATAATTCGCAAGAAATGTAAACCTCCTCGGCGAACCCCGGGGACAATAGGAAACCCACAAATAGCAACAGCCCAATGTCGGCTGGCTGATTTTTATTATTGTTGTTCACACCTGCACGTGTAATCAAATACAATAAGCCATAAAAAATTATCATAAACAAGCGGATAGATAGGGGGTGGAGGTGGGGCCCCAGTTGGTGCCAAAAGGAAAATATAAAAGCTGACAATGGGCATTGGCAATGAGACTGACTGGGCGTGGGCGGTCTGCGGGAGGAGCCTTTGTTATTGGGTCGAAGGTGAGCCCTCAAAAATCCTTTGGCACACACAGCCGCAGACAAGGACACGGCCAAGCAGCGATGGCCGACAACTGTCAATGGCATAAATTAAGGTTCAACATGTTCGGCGGCAACAACAGAGGACTCCACAAGTGTTGACAATAAGGGCAACACCAACAGAAGAAGAAGGACTCTCTGGGTTTGTGTCAATTCGATGGGTGTCCTTCTCCTGGCTTCCCCCTGGAAAATTCTCCTTCTCCCCTCCCGCACCGTAAATGCTTAGAATATTTTACAGTGCGTGCCGTTTTGAGTGGAACATGATGTTTTGCTAATTCAAGAGATTTGCACAGCATTTTCGCAATTCGATTTGGCCATGATTGAGCTGTTGCCATGCCAAAGGACATTTCTCTTCCTTTTTGCCTTAGCAGCCCAAGTTTTTGCATGAAAATGAAAACTGGCAAATGCCTCAGTTGAAATTGCAAATGTATCATCTTTAGTGATAAAACCCATACAAGTTATAGTGAAAAAATATGATATTTAGTTTACTCTTACTTCTAGAAAATACACTTAAAATGTATCATGACTTTCTACTTGCCTTTTCAAACAATTTTCCCTCAAAGACAGCCCCCATGCAATTTCACCTTTGTTGCAAACACATTGAGGACATTAAACTCGAAGCTTCCATAACGTAATACCAATCTACTCCTGGTGAAATGAAAAGTCGGGAATGTGACTGTGACGTCACCTGGGGGAACACACAAATATATATGAAAATACGACTGAAAAAACGCATCAACCCCTGACGAAAAAGTTCATTGTCTTGGCTCTACAGTTTATTGCACTTAATTAACAACAAAAGCTGACAGCGAGCGGGAGAGAGAGGGAGAGGGAGAGGGTTCGGTGCTGTGAATTCAGCCTGTTCTGTTGCCAGCTGCAGATACATAGATACAGATACGTAGCGCCAGCGATAATGAATTATTAGCAAACGCAGGAGCCCAAGTATCTCTATCTCGATACCGAATCTAGGGGCCCGCCGTATCTGTGTCTGCCGGATATTAGAGCGCGCAGCATGTGTCGCGCCCCTACCAAACATGCAACGTTGCAGCAGGCAACAGAAGGCAAAGGCAAAGCCAAAGGCGGAGGCGTTGCGAGTTCCTTGGAACTGGAATCA
Source organism: Drosophila nikananu (assembly GCA_008042635.1). Classification (NCBI taxonomy): domain Eukaryota; kingdom Metazoa; phylum Arthropoda; class Insecta; order Diptera; family Drosophilidae; genus Drosophila; species Drosophila nikananu. The sequence continues at coordinate 734 of VNJV01000452.1, read as the reverse complement.
CAGCCACTCTCGCTCTTCGTTCAAGTTCTTTTAATGTTGCATGGCAAATTTAATTTCTAAATTGCAGCTGTCGTCGCTCCGCCGAACATTTGTCTCTGGCCCCACTGCGTGTGTGTGCTCATAATCTTGCCAATAGCATAGCATCATCGTCATAAATCATGCCAGCCGAACAACTCAGACATTTCATCAAAATCCACGAGTCCACGAGTCGCATTAAAGCGACGCACAGTGGCAGTTTAGATACTTTTGGGTTGCAAAAATCATAACTCTTGAACCAGTTGAGATATTTTCATAAATCTTTTTTTATATGAAAGGTAATTTTAATACCTTTCGATTAAGTGGTCATACTATATGGTGTGATAAATAGTAGATTTTATACTCGAAAATTAATGTTTTTTGCGGCAGTTTTCTTAATTTTTTTCCAAATTCGAAATGTACATTTCACTTTTTTTCTCTGAAAATGCTAATATGGTGCATATTTAATGTTTTAAAAATAAAATAAACATATATTTTAAAGAATAAAAAAAAATTTTTTTTATATAATTCAAATTTCTTCATTTTTGATCAATTTTCCATCATTTATGCAATTTTTATTCAAAGTAATCAGTTAATTTTACATCATTTAATATTTTTGAAGAATATTAAATCATTATACATTCATTTCAAGTCATTTAGTGTCCTTACAAAGTCAGGAATTGAAAAACAAGCCGCCAATACAGGAAAAAATGAATGCC
>VNJV01000448.1:0-45753 GCA_008042635.1 Drosophila nikananu | reverse complement strand
CAACTGTTAAATATGGAAAATCCCATTAAAATAATATGTAATATGGTGTTTATTAATTTGTACTTGTACGGAAAAAATTGGCTTATGAGTAGGTTAAAAAAAAAAAAACTTCTGAGCTTATTTATTTCACAATTACAAAACACTCTAGGAACTTCATGAATTATCTATTGCTTTTAAACCTTTGATCTATTGTCCTATAAAAGTATTCGTTTCCCCTTGAAGGTGTTATTTCTGTATAGAAAATACCTTTAAAGTAAAGGGAAGAAGCTATGATAATAATTAAATAATTATATTCAAAATCATTAAAACAATGCGTTAAAAGATTTCCTGTTTTTAGGATATGTAAAGTTTTTGCTGTTTTCTTAGAAATCTAAAAATACTTAAGCATTTTCCTTAGGATTGTTCATAGGAGAGTATAGCCTGTGTACATTGGTGCTGTCTTTAAATTTATATAACAGTNTCATTAGGATTGTTCATAGGAGAGTATAGCCTGTGTACATTGGTGCTGTCTTTAAATTTATATAACAGTTTTATAGATTTATTTGCCTGCTTCTTTTTATTATTTTAAAAAATAGTTATTTAATTAAAAACTTCTGTTAATTAAAAAAATCCTATTGATTGAAAGCCAATATAAATAAAATAAAGGATAAAAGGTACACGAGAACCTAGCATTGTGGTTGCGTTGTTGTGTTAAAAATATAAACAAATCACCTTTGTTTATTTCTAGGCTTAATCTCTACCTGCTATATAGGTAAGGAGTCTTCCTGGCTTCATACTATATACCATACACTCTTAAACAAAAGTCCTTTGACTAATTAACAACAAAAATACATATAGATAAACAAAAAAATATATACTGTGTGCTGCCTTAAGGCAAACTTTCGTTCTCATTCTAGACTTGAGCTTTAGTTAAAGTACTAATCTTTAGTTTAGTTGTTGGTCTAGCCGGGGCGGCTGTGTGGTGTGCCCTTTCACAAAACCCAGAGACTCTTTTTCATTTGCTTGTGAGTGACTTAAAAATATTCAGACACAGATATACACCAGTGCATTCTTTGTTTTGTCGCTTTTAACATTTTTCAACGTTCAGAAATTCAACAAATTCTTTAGTTCAACGTAAAAATAAATTCCATGCAACATCCGCCATGTTGGCTTTGGCTATTTTTGCCGCACCGGGCCTGAAAGAGCATACTAAGAGGCAGAAGCCCTCCTGTTCGATCCCCGGTATCCCCCTTGGTTCGTTCCCAGTCTTCGGGCCCCTGGTCCCTGGTCCCTCGTCCCTGTCTCCGTCTTCCCAGTCCCCCAGTCCCCCTGTCCATTCTCCCTCCCGCCTGTCTGTGCTGCTTCACATCGCCGGTCGGTCCTTATTTCCAACCCCATGTTGATGTTTTTGCGGGCCGTTTGAGAGCGTCTTCCGCTGCCAAAGCAAAGAACTTACTTATTAAATTATTTGGCTTTTGTTTATGCTTTGTCTTTGTATCTTATTTTTGCGGCAAGCGTTTTTAATTTGTTGTACCACGAAGGTGTATGAAATGTTTCGTGAGCTATGTGCACTAGAAATATGTATCTTATGTGTGTGTAATTATTAGTTTTAAAGGCCACATTGATCTAGCTAACACACACCCTTATCGAGGTATATCAAGAAAACTTTGGAGTAAAATTAAAATTCAAAATTTCCAGCTGTTCTTTCTATTCTATTATAAGAATATTTTCCCTCTGTGTAGGTAGCAGCCACTTACTACATGCCCGCTGGAAATTCCTTAAAATGCACTTGTTCTGTGTGGGGTTAATGCACAAATCCAAGTTCCAGGGCATAAGTCTTTGTAATTCTCCGCGATTCAGGTGTTTTTTAATGAACTTATAGACAGACAGATCAAGAATATTATGACACAGGACGACCCGAGGTTGTCACAAGTAAAGATCAAATATAAAATTAAATGTATTATTAATATTAATCTAAGACCACAAAAAGGGCTAAAGATTTGATGAAATCAATAAAAACTGCGTCTAAATGTATGCAATCAAGTATACTTAGTGGCATTTTTAAATACATTTATTAGTATATAAAAAAGTTAGGAAAACTAAAAAATTAAAATAAAAGTTTAGAAACATTAAAAAGTTTTTCCAACTCAAAAAAAAAACGAATTTTAACCAAGACCTAAATTATTTCCTTGTTTAATGGTTTATTCTAGGTAGGTTTGCAATGCTTTCGGCTTCCCTTTAGTTGTCTTTATCTTAATTATATCTTATATCTATATCTTCAATTTTGTGCAGGCAGCTCAGAGACCAACGCAAACGAAAGTGTTGGGATATATTTATACACATAGCTGGATGCTCTTGCTCATGAGACATGTACGTAATATGTAGATACCAAGGAGATACCGGGTATTTCATAGTCTTGACACTGAAATACTGGCTTTATTTTTGTTAAGAAATATTTTTTTTCTACCTAAAGAAGCTAATTTTATGGATCTTTCTTGATCAGAAATCTAGGGATGGTATATTTTTGTGTATAATTATATAATTTTTGGTAAATAATAGGGATATACTTTGTATATTCCCTGTAAATGGAAAGCTAATTATACCAAATAAGAGATTTACCAGCTAATGAAGCGTATTTTATAAAAATAGAGGTATGATATATAAATCTATAGTTTCTGGTAAATAAAACCGGGTTTAAGGTATATGTCTGATAAAAAAAAGAAGTAAATTAAAGGATGTAAAAAAGAGTGTACAAACTAATAAAGCTTATTTTATGATACTTTTATGATCAGAGAGAGGAACGATATATTTTTGTGTATAACTATTTAGTTTTTATTTATATGCCTGCTAAAAAAAAGGTAGGGAATATAACAAATAAGAGTTTTACCAACGTCTTTGGTCAAATTTCAATCAAACATTTTTTTGTTTGTATGCAAGAAATTCTTCCTTTTCCCATACCAAAGACGAGACGCGAACAGGCAGGCCAGAAACAGCGACCTGGGAACCAAAACGAATGCTCAATGCATACAAGGAACGCACAGCAGAGTAAGAGAGCAGCGCTACAACGTGACATTCCTTAAATTATTTTCTGTGTTCAGAAAACATTAAAAAATATTTTTATCTCGTGCAAAAGAAACAACTCTTCCCCGATGACCTTTTTTTTTTAACTTTATTTTTTTCAAGTTGCAACTTTTGCCGCTTTAACGAAGCTCTGGTGCTGCTGTGCTCCGCTTCTTGGTCGCCGCTTTTGAGGTTTTATACGAGAAAAAGAAGAGGAAAAGAAGGAAAACGCACAATGTGGCTGATGGTGGTGGTGGTGGTGGTGGTGGTGGTGGTAATCCGTTAAAGAAAAGAACCAGATAAAAAACGAGTCTCATTAATTTGTGGAAAATTAAAACCAGTATCCCACGGCAGTCATCATCAGGAGCAAAATCAGTGGGGGATCTTCAATGCACAAGTGCATTTTTGTTTCTCTTAAATATGTATTGTACATGTGACTTAACGATAAGAAAGTAAGACTAAAATCAAGGGTCCCGATCACTGAATTCTCTGGCGAGGCCCCTTAATTACTGCATACTTTCGGCTGACACCTCATTACCATTTTATCTTTCAAGGACTTAATGTTTTGGCTTAAAATCGTTTGTTTTTACTGACCAATGATGAAATTTATAGTAGGAACTACCTTTAACTAACCTCCTTTATATATTAAATAATCAATATTAGTATTATACAAATTGTTATTTTAATTTAAAAAAGAGACATATAAGAACAAGACTTCTAAGGCTTATGCAAAATATACGATTGTTGTTGGTGTTCTCGGTTTCAAAATTAAGAAATCTCACTAAAATCCTCTAATTATTCTGTCAAAATTATCTTATTTCTGATATGTTAATGCTCAGTCAAAAGTCCCAATTCAATTTCGATGAGAGTTGGCGTTTATAGGATTTTACAACTATTATTTCAGGATCTGTAACTCTTTGGTCGTAATGTATATTACTCATACGTACTGTGATCTTCGGTAAAATATTTTCTCTAAATCCCGTTTAGGGTCGATTTGAATTTTATAATTAATAAAAAACTACTTATATATGTGTTAAAAACAATACATTTTATAGGTTGTAAGGAGTTCCATTGAACATAATTTGATCTGGCACACGTGTCGTATGCGTAATTTCTTGACATGCCGCTTTTTGAAATACAATTTCGCTTAGTGTGAATTTTGTACAATTTATTACGTAAACATAAATAAATCTATAAATTGTTAACTTTAATAAAAACAAAGACGTTTTTTTAATTGTTCTAACGTAGTTCCAAAAGTTGGTCGCAAAAAAATGAATTTGCTCATTTCACGCGTTTTTGTTCGGTTTTATGAGGAACATAACTTGACTAGATCGTCGGGAATGCTGATCCTGATCAATAACTGTTAAAACTATCGGCAACATTGAACGAAACACCACGGCTTATGTCCAGTACAATTTGAAAATACATTTCGGGCACTTTAGTTATTTGTTTTTAATTTTTGTTTTTTCATGAAATAGTTGTAATTTCCCAGATTGTCGTTCCCCCAGCGCTCGCTCTCTCACAACCGCATGTGTGTAGTACTATTATTTCAGCAAAATCTTAAATTTTTTTTGGCACTGTGCCAAACAAGAAGAGGTAGAAACTACTTCTATAAATAAAAGATCACGTATGGGGTGTTTGAGGGGAAAAAAAATGTTACGATTATTTTTTAATCGCTGTGACTGTGGCGGCAAATCAATGCTTTGTTGTGAGTCCTATATTCCCGCTTTAAAATACTTTTTAAAAAGTATAACTATAGAAATTTAATGAGAATATTTGTATGGGAATATTCATAGATATTCTATGGTAGGGACACTTTCTTCTTTCTTTCCCTAATAAGAAGGTTACAGTAGAGTTCTTCTATTATATTATTTAGTTATATAAATGTTTATAAAATCAACACAAAACATAGGTTGTTGGTAATTTCAACAAATTTTAATATTCATTTTGGATGAATTTTAAATGTACAGTAAATAAATTACAACGTTAAATATAAATAAAAAAGGATTAATTGCAAAGTTACTATAACCGTTTGAACTAATTTTCTCCTATATATCAAGTCACAATTAAGCTGGGAGAATTGGGAATTGAGTTACTTAATAAAGGTTGCTCTTAGGAACACAAAAAATATGAAATGTTTACAAGAATTGTCCGATCTGCAGTTTCCGAATCGGCAGATAAATGGCAAACACTTACATTTTCGGTAGAAGTCCTATTGCCGTTGCTATTCTGGCTCAAAAACTGTTGACGCTAGAAGAAACCCAAAAGTTGTGAGCTGTGGAGAGGGCGTGACAAAAAAAAAAAACTTAAAAACAAACTTGATCTGCGTGGGGTTCATACAAGTTTTGTGGACAAAAAACGACTGCCTGGAACTAGATATTCATACAGAGGAGCGGACGTACATAGATATATCTGCTGTTAATGCTGATCAAGATCGGAAATTTGAGTAAAAATTAACTTTTCTATACAAATTTCTCATATGTGTATACCTCAATTATATGTTACGAGGATCACGTGTAGTTAATCTAATCTGTAAGATATATTATCTCAGATCTTGTCACTTGATTCAACAAATTAAATAATCTATAATGCCTTTTATTAATGTAAAAACAGATAATCCCTTATGCGATTTATACATACAGCTGTTTTGCCAGATAGCTCATGTTCTTTATCAGTATCCCACTTGCTCAGCTCTTAACGTGGCCCAAACCAGTTGAGAGCCTCAAAGCAGTAAGCAAAGATCGAAGCATATTAGAAAAAAAGTTTAAATGTTAGTAAGTGTATTAGACAATGCTTAAAATAAGTCAAGCTCTAGACCTGGTGGTGTTAGAAGTACCAAATTCACGTAGCACAGTGTGATTAGTCATACACCAATTCGGCGTAACTGTGCCCCAGCAGCGCGAGTATGACACAAATCGAGAGAGAGAGATAGAGAGAGAGAGAGAGAGAGAGAGCAGGCGGGCGAGCAAACGTTGAGTGAGTGGTCTCTCTTCTAGCTCTGCATGTGCTGGCGCTGGCGTGCTTGTGTTGGTGCTCGTGCTGGGACTCGATCGGGTTGTGTCGCTGCCGCTGCCTCTGCCGCGTTCGCCTGTGGTGGTAGTTATCGTTTGTGTTAGGAAACAACTAAACAACCAGATTCACCAGAGCCAGTTAAGCTGCCAGGGCAGAGCCAGAGACGGGCCATAGCCAGTTGGCCAACAGCTAGTTTCTCTTATCGACGCCGACGTCGACGTCGACCGTATGTGTGGTTCTTTGTATTGATTCGAATTTGGATTCAGTCGATGAGTTTCTCTCGCTTCTGCGCGTTGCGTTTTTCGCAGTGTTTCCGCGATTTTTCGTTGTCGTCATCGGTATCCGTCGCTCCACCCGCTCTGCGCTCTCTCTCTTCGCAGCCACCTTTCGTGCTGTGCTCCGTGCTAGTGCCACGCTCCGTGAGTGGCTGTCAATGTGTGCAAGTGTGTGTAGGTGCGTGCGTGTATGTGTGGTTGGGTTCAACATCATTAGATACATTTTCGTTCTGTTCGTAAAGTTTATTTTATTTTTTGTTATCATTTTTTTATGGTTACTTTACATTATGTGCACAACAATAACAATGCAATGGCATGTAAATAAGTTACATGAGAATGTACGCGAATATATGCGATCGTTCCCTCTCTCTTCTTCCTACTCCGAAATCTACATGTGTATGCTAAGAGATGCGGCTAACGAAACAGTGATTCCTTCCAGCAACAGAAACAGAAAAAGAAAAGGCTATGCTGGCAAAAAACCAAAAATAAATAAATAAATAAAAAACGAACAAGAACGATGAGGCAGAACGTCAACGTTTGAAATTTTATTCAATTGCGAGATACATCCATACATACATGTGTATGTAGATATGTATGTGAATAATAAAGCATGCATACAAGCATACCTCACAGATGTGTGCGGCTGTCCAAGATAATTATCTCGAGACTTTGGGTGCTCAAGAAACACGAATTTGAAAACACTTTCATACATACAACTCTACGAATGTACAAATGTACGAATGTGAATGTACGGATGTATGTATGAACGGGTGTGCGCCTGCACACATTCATTTGCGTGTGTTTTTTGCACTGCCAAACGCCCACATACATACATATACGCAAAGACACTTCTTGTAACTGCACTTGTGCAGAAAAAACAGATTCTTTGCTTAGGCTGATAAAAATGAACACGATCGAATTGCCATCACATCCCTTGCAGTCGCGCGAGTCAATTTCGGGTATCGAAATTCGCGCTCTCTCCGTCTCTCTTTCCCTTGCCAAAAACAATCCCAAGAAAAGGGTATCAAATCGTTAGCCCTCTCTCTCTCCCTCTCACATGGCATATGGTTCTGTCTTCCTGTTCCTCCTGCCATCGCTGCTGCTGCTACTGCTTCTGCTGCTGCTGCGCCTTATTTCCACTGAAAGGCTTACAGATACACTCTCACTGGAACAAAGACGTCGATATACGTAGAAAGCTGCTCACACGGGCACTGAAGCCAGTACCGCCAAGAGAGTGGGAGAGTGAGGAGAACTCGCAAGAGAGGTGGAGGGAGAGAGAGCGCGCGAGAGAGGCAGAGCAAGAGCGTGAGAAAGAGAGAGGGGCAGGGAGAGCGCAAGATTCGTATATGTATATATAGAAAGAGAGTGTGTGAGGGAGAGAGAGGGAGTGTTCGATGTAAAGAAGTTTGCCTCAAAAAGATCTTTCTCACTTGCCAAGAAGTCAGAGATTCATGAATTATTACATTACAGCCCCACTCGTAATGTAATGTAATACATGCCTGTGTTTGTTATTGTGCGTCTGTTGTACGTAACATGACACAGTGAAGTGCAAATGTTGGCCCAGTACATAATCCTAACCAAAAGTGTTTCTGTGACTTATACAGCATGTTATCACAGTAATCGTGAAAGATAATAACACCCATACACAGCAGAAGAGTAGTCGCTCGCTCGCTCGCCTGTGTGTGCTTGCTAGTGGCGTGGCGCGAGTAAAAGCGAACCTTTTTAAAAGTGAATAATAACAGTGACCAGTGCTGCTGCTGCCGCTGACATCAGAGTCTAAATCTAGTAGACCCCGAAAGATTCTCGCTCCCCGCTCCACACTTCGCCTGCTCTTTGCCCCCTCCCGCCCCCCTGCACAAGGCACAGGGAGGCCCGTTGCTCTACACTGGCTGCATGAAAAACATTACAAGCTCGAGCACTTGCAGCACGGGGCTGCTGCAACTGCAGAACAACCTTGGCAGCGACGGCGGCGGCGAGTTGGACGTTGCAGAAAAACCAGAGGCGACAGGTGCGTTAAGTACCTTACCTTAACTTAACTATTAAAGCCAATCCGAATGATGGCACACCACAACACTACACACATACATACATATATACATACACACACACACTCACACTTTGGCGATATTCATGTTTATCGTCTTTTTTCTAATTAAAGGCGCAGTAGACAATAAGTACCGTTAATTTGGCGTTCTTTTATCGTCGCGTCTTTCTTTCAACATTCAATTGAATACAAAATACCTACCCATCTACGTATGCAGTGAACAAAATTGTTGCAAGCCTGAAAAGCATTAAGTTTTTTAAAAGATATTGTTGTTGTCTGAAATCAGCTTTTTCCTTTATTTTATTTTGGAAGCCTATTTTAAATGTAATAATTAAATAATTGAAATTAGTTTAGAAAAAAGGAAATACCTTTAACTGTCAAAAAACCGCTATGTATTTCATAGTTCTAGTATAATGTATCTTGTATCTTCATCAATGGCTTGTTCTTAAATTTGAAATTAAATTAAAACCATGTTCATTCCCAAAACAAGATTTTAATTAACTATTATATTAAATATTGTTTACTTACTTACTTACTTTTTTTTTTAATTAATAAACTTTTAAAAAGTTCTTCATAGATATTAAACCTGATTTAACCCTGGAAACTTCCATATATTTAAATTTTAAATGGACAGTTTACACTTTCAATTTTGTATTCAATTGTGTTCGGAAAATAATCTTAATCTCAGTATTCTATTTGGGCACAATATTTAGTTAAATATTTGTACTAAGACCGACTCAATTTAAACTTGATATGCATTTTATATGGGTTTAAAGAAAAGTAAACGCCGCAAATTAATTCCAATACAAGCAAGAGAATCAACTGTGTGCAACGAACACTAGAGTATTGCCAAATTTGAGCGACTCTGTTGTTGCCCATGACTGGTTTAGACCACAACAAATGCCTCTGGATTAAGTAGGCACGATACGAAGAAATATGTATGACTGTACAAACATATACATACGTTTACACATACATTATGTATACCTTTTAAAATACTACTTATAGTATTAGGCAACTTGCGGAATACGATAATTAAATAATTCCAAAATTTGGTAAACAAATACTCATTAAATCTGATATTTAACTTTGAATCCAAAGCATGGACTTACGAAGGTATTTTTGAGGAGATCAGAGATAATTATGCATGAATTCTTCTATCATGAAAGTTTAGTTTTTAATTTAAAATTGTAAAGAAGGTTAAGAAGGTATAATATCTTTTTGATGATATACATGTCAGATCTTTAAGATCTTCATACTTGATCTGTGAACATAAGTAGATTTGATAAGATCAGATAAATTTTTATACCTTGAAGTTAAAATATATTATTCACATATATAATAATATATTTAACATCAAATATTTAAGCAATATATGGAAAGTATTTGTTCCAAATGGTATTCCTATTTTATTTTTAGAAATAATACCGTTATTAGGATATACTATTTAGTACCATTAAGGGTAGATTGTTTTCAAATACGGGAGATTAAAGACGACTATATCTTAAAGACTACAAATTCTATTTCATTTAAATAGTTATGCTTCTGATGAGATGATATTTCTACTATCACTGGGATATACATAATATGCACCATTTATTATGGCTTTCCAACTGCAGTTACAATCGCATTTCCAATTCTAGCTATGTATTCTTGATCCTGAAATGCGCCAGGTATGGGCATCGCACAATAACACAGCTGTTCATAGTCGCATCGAGGCGCATATATACATATATGTACATATGTATAACATACATATATACTTGTGTTCATGCGACGAAGCATGAATAAAGAAAATGAAAAAGCAAAATGCATACCATACATTCCAATTGCCACACAACAACATTGGGAGTGAGACTAGGACCGGGACCGGGACTGTGACTGGGACCGGGACTGGGGACTGGGACTAGGAATGGGACCTGGGACCGACTGCTAAGGGTAGGAAAAGCAGCGACAAGGACACACATTCCCTTATTATTTCTGAACATCAACATGAGCAGCTGCGAGTGTGCGGTTCGGTGTGGTGCGGAAATTTTAGTCCAGGCAAAGGCGGTGGCTTGTTTTCTAATTGGAAATAACCCCGAACAGCTTCAATTGAAATTCTTTATGATAATATTAATGCACGGTTCAGTTATGTCTTTCTCTTTCTACTTAATTTCGTTGTTTGAAGTGTGCGTTCGAGTGTTTATAAGATTCAAAGAGGGGGGTGGTGCGCCACAAATCTCTTCAGATTTTGCAAAATCGATCGTAGCGTTGATTGTAGGTGATCGTTGAAGGGAGTCGTTGGAAAAAATCGTTGTAGAAGTTCGTTGGAAAGAATTGTTGAAAAGAATCGTGGGAGAGATTTATTGGACAGAGTCATTGAAAACATTCATTAAGAGTCGTTGGAGAGATTTCATTGACCTCAGTCAATATATGTATACAAGAGAGGGATATCCTGGTTTACGAAGTTCAACCGATCCTTATTCACTTATATATTATGATATTTCAATTATTTTGTTGGTATAGAACGCCGCTCCGAGTCATTTAAAATAGTTATTTATGAACTCTTTAAACTCTTATCATTATAAATGATTTCCAAATTATTGTATAAGCCTTTAACGCTTCATGTAAGAAAATCTCTAGGCATCTGTTTTTGAAGGGAGAGAAGTGGAATGCGACTGAAAGAGATTTCTGGGGACATCAACCGACAAACCCCTGAATGAAAAACTGTACATTTAACCCTGAATGTGAACCCAACCCCTGCACCGGGCAAGCTGCAATATGCATTACTTTAATAATTGCAGCAGCGCGTTTCCAATTGTCACTTAGATTTGCCAATTCTAGACTTGCAGTCTGTAGTCCCGGTAGCCAAAGAAGCCTCCCCTGGGGGTAATATACCTTGTAGTGTGATCCTGGTTGATGGACTCTTCTGAAGAGAACAAGGAAAACTGCATTGCATTCTTTCTGCCTTTCTGCTTTTCCACTCCGAGTTCCCGAGTTCCACACGATTTTATACCAACCCGCCGCCGAATCGGTCGCACTTGACGCCTCTCACTCACCTTCCCCTCGTTCAGTTGGGCGCGCAGCGAGGGTATGTGCATCATATATCCTGTGTGTGTCTCATAAATACCCAGAATCATCCCTGTAACTACAATATAGGGGGAAGGAACAGGAATCGTCCAAGGCAAAGGGACGACGACGGGCCAAAACAAAGAATAGAAATTAGTTGAAAATATATGGCATAGTTCAGTTCGAACTACGCGTTTCCCTCAGCCAGACGTATTTTAGTTTTATTTTTTTCCTCCCGGTGGTGAATGTGTTAGTGTGTGTGTTATGTGAGATATAGAAGAAAATCGGATGATAGAAATTATTTCAAATGCGATGGATTGTGAAGGAAAACAACACAGAAATTATAAATAAATTGCAATATTACAGAATATGTCTGAAGTTCCGATTGATTTGTGATTTATAAATGCAAAATATATGAAAGTAAACTAGAAAATATTATGAATTCTATTTAAAGTTACGAGTTAAGGAGGTAACAAATTTCAAACCAACATATATTAGTGTTGTAATTCGTGAAAAACGATTCTAATATCGGCTCGAAAGTGGCGCCCTTCGCTAACCATTTAGATTCCCTAGAGGAATTCAAAGCGTTATCCGGTGAGTTGGTCATATTCTATTAATCGGGGTAGTCTTTGAGATCTCAGATCAGCAAAAACAAACTGCTTAATGGTATATTCAATGTAAGTCACTTCCAAATATTTATATTATCCCAAAGGCCTAGGATGCCTAGAAAATGTGACATTCCATTCACTCTGCCAAGCGGGATGTTTTTACCATACCTTTGCGATATTCAGCCGATAGTTATTTGAGTTCTTACAAATTATAGATCTTCTTGATCATAGCTTTGTTTTTTCCATAATATGTTTTATATGTTTGTTGATATACCAGTTTAATTATTAGTTTATTTCTTTGCTGTCATAAGATATACGAGTTCGTGACCAGAAAATTATGCTCTTACTTTTTGAACACCCTTTACCTTATATCTATTTATGATGCATCGATTTATAGGTAGCTTAAAGGGCTTTCTTTGTAATATATTAACATTTTAGGACTATTATTTATTATTAGTATTATTTATTTCCCATAAACACTTTACTAACGTAAGTTTTGTTGTTGCTTTTGCTTGCAGTTGGACCCGGCACCATACCATCACCGTGGACACCAGTAAATGCCGGTCCTCCAGGTGCCCTTGGATCGGCAGACACAAATGGCAGCATGGTGGATAGTAAAAACCTGGATGTTGGTGATATGAGCGATGTAAGTTTTGCAACAAAATCGAATATTATTAGTGAACATTTTGGGAATATAGAGCTCTTTTACTCTTTTACTCCAATGAATAGTTGAGACCTTGTTTTGTCCTTCGTTTAAATTATTTGTATATAATTATATATATATAATATTATATGATATGTAAGACAACTCTTTTGATATAAAACCTCTCTGTAATTCTGGTCTTCCGTGAATCATATAGTGATTGTGTGCGTCACCATCTCTTGCGATTTAGCATATGAAAATGCTAATGTTTCTTCGCTGTGTCACTGCCAAAAGTATGATATTGGTGGTGACTTTCAAAATAAGTCATTGAGAAGACCAAAATGCTATGACTGTTAGGGGTTTTTTTTTAAGTAACAGCATAAGCTAAATCAGTATTTAAATGAACTGTAAATGAAAAAACTAAAATAAAATTAGAACTCTAATTTATTTAAAAGCTTTCAATCAGGTGAAAATATTTAAATCTTTAATTTAACAAATGTGGTAATTTCTTTCACCTTTTCCCCTTTTTTCAGGATGAAAAGGACCTATCATCTGCTGATGCCGAAGGTGTCTGGAGTCCGGATATCGAACAGAGCTTTCAAGAGGCTTTATCTATATATCCACCATGTGGACGTAGAAAAATCATCTTATCCGATGAGGGTAAAATGTATGGTAAGCAAAAAAGCCAAATAATAAATCACAAGGAGGTATATAATATAAAATCAAGGAATTTCTATCACTTTTTCTAATAAAAAAAGCAGGGAAAATTTATTTAAAATAAATTGCTCTTAGTTTAATTCCTAGACTAAACTATAAACAAAGAGTTGTTGCAACTTTTGTCCATCTTTTAGTAACAAATTAAATTATTCACTGCACAAATCAGGGTTTTACCATGCTACATTTTATGTTGTAAGCCCAACTCATGCAGATATATTGTGTTGAATCCCGTTCTTAGGTCGCAATGAGCTGATCGCCCGATATATCAAACTGCGAACGGGCAAGACGAGAACCAGGAAACAAGTCAGTTCTCACATCCAAGTGCTGGCCCGGCGGAAACTGCGTGAAATCCAGGCGAAAATTAAAGTTGTAAGTGACTCTTGCCCTTTTTGTTTTCATATTAATCTCGTCATTGGGGATTTATATTTTATTTCATTTTATATTTATCATCGGCTTGTGAGTTTACATTTGAAGGTTTAGAAAATATATTTTTTTTACAATGAAATGAGCATGAAAAGCAAGGAAGATTTGTCAGTTGCAAGACGAGCTGTAAAGTGTCCGACTGGGAAAAGGGAAGAACTCCCTCCCATTTGACCCAATTCTCACAAACTTTAAAGAAAAAGAGCATTAACGATAATGCAGCAAGTGATTTAGTTATATTTCATTTATTTAATTATTTAAAAAAAAAAAAAAAAAAAAAAAAATACAAACTGCAAAGACATTCCAAATCCGATGGAAAAAAACGCAAAAAAATATCCCTCTCTTGAAATATCACACTCTCTAGCTCTCTTTGCAACAGGAATACTCAGTGGCGAACGAGAGAGTTTTGCTTTAAGAGAGATCTTTAAATTTTCTCTCTCCGAGTGAAATCACAAACAGTTCTGTTGTTGAGAGAGAGTGCTTATTCAGAGAGAGTATTACGGATATTATCAAAATTGGGAGGATATACATATCTCTATATGTCTGTATATATACTTCAGCTAAATTGTCCCGACTGAGTCTCACCTGGCCATTGAGCAAGAGATGTTTGCGATAAGTTTGTAGCACACTTTTTGCGCATAAAAGAAGGCACAACACACACACACACACACACCCACACCCTGCCCCCTCCTTAGTATCCATAGTCCACAGTCCACAACCTGAAAAACTGAAGCCTTTTTCCAGGAGCCCAACGACGTGTCCTTGCACTTGTTAAACGAGAAAGAGCAGACGACCCTGCAGATCATGACCACAATGACCAGTTCGCAAATCGTGTCCGCACAGGCGGCCAACAATCTTGCCTTCGCTGCGTCGGCGTTATCGGTGGTGCACCCACATCCTCACCCCCGTCACCTGGCGGTGGGGTCCTCCTCAACCTCATCCCCGCTGGTCTCCGGTCAGCCGCCGCTAATCTCGTCGTGCTCGCCCCGACAACAACACCACTATCATCCCCATGCACACGTGCAAGCCCTCCACCATCATCATCATCATCACCATCATTCCCATCCCAATTTGACGCACATACCGCACAGTCATGTGCATCATCCTCATCCCCATCCACATCCACATGCACATCCTCATCCTCATCCACATCCACACCATCCACATGCGGCAGCCGTGGCAGCGGTCTACCATCTCCAGCAACAGCAGCGCCAGACAACTGCGCCAAGCGACTCGGTCACGGAATCCGGCTCTGGCTCAGGCTCAGGCTCCGGCTCTGGCTCCGGCTTAGGCTCTGCCTCAGCCTCAGGCTCAGGCTCTGCCTCTGGCTCCGGCTCTGGCTCCGGTCCAGTGGTACGGTGTGCTGGCGGCGCCTCTGGTCCACCGCCACCACCTCCTCCAACGACGCTGCACCACCCACCGCCGCCGCCGCCGCCGTTGTATTCGGGCGTAAGCGAACGTTTTAATTACCCATCTTCTCTGTTTCCATCGCACTGCGCCAAATACGCTGTCATTATCTACCTTATTATCCATGAATCCACCTTAGGCGGCATCACCAGTACCCCATCATCATCATCGTCATCGTCAGAAAACAAAACTCGCTCTATCTCTCAGGTGCTAAAATATTAATCTACACGTTTTAATTGAAATCTCCATTCGGCTTAGTGTAATAATTATATGTTAGTAGCAAAATCAACGCCCACACCAACGCCCCAGCATAAACCACTGCATCATCTTAAGTGCTCCATTTGGGATTTGTAATCCACGTTTTGCATTTATCTGCATAGACAAGATCAAACAGGTTCATGTATCGAGTCGTAAAGAAGAATTACTTGGGAGTAGATTTTTTAAAGAGATGATATTTAGAAGAATTAAATAGGAGGAGATTTTTAGAGAGAATTCTCAGATGCATGTGGATATTATTTTAGAGCATAGACTACACAGTCTATATAATGTATATATTCCTGCATAATATCTTAACATACAGAAGAAAGCTACAAAAATAAAAATGGGATCTACATACTCTCCAAAAGTGATCATTAAAGCAAATAGGGATCTATATAATCTTTAAAACTGATCATTAAATCCACAAAGTTAATATAGAGATCTCTATATAGTCTCCAAAGGTGTTCATTAAAGCAAATAGGGATCTATATAATCTCATTTTAGGCTTTTAATGATCACTTTATCATTAAAAGCCTAAAATGACTTCAGCACAGGACCTCGGTTACTACTACTACAAGTTACTACTTTAGATCTTGAATTTCTGGGTTCTATTTCTGGGGAAAATTGATGCAAAATATTCTGTTTTTACTTTGAAAATATTACCATGTCTTTCAGACTTTTCTGTGTTCTATATTCACCATATTCAGATTCTTGTGATACGGCTCAATAGTTGATCAGCCCATCCTCGTCCTACACAAGCTTTGCACTGACCAATATTCGCTCGCTCATTTATGTGTCACCCGAAAATCATCATCTTCTTTGTTTCCCTCTTCTCCATCACTACTATATATACATATATATATATAGTATATATATATATATATATTCGCCTTTCCTCTATATATACATATATGTATCTCCGGTATACTCTCCATGGCATTATTATGTGTCTAAAACCAACGATAATGCACTGTGTACTGGCAGTACCCACCGCTTACGCTGGCTTGCTCATTGAAATTGACTCCTTGCTTTTGACATGCTAAAAAATCGCAATGACCACGAAGAGATTGTGTACGGATTATGTACTTCATTGAGCATACTTTTAGGATATTCTATTAGCAATACATTCCATTTTCATAGCAAAAACTAAATAAGAGATTTTTTTTTATTTAAGAACGATTTTCTTTAGAAAGAATATTAGATATCAGGTATTACCTGAGTACGTCTTTCTATTCCAAATTTCCTAACAGAATTAATATAACATAAGGATGATATACCGATAAAAATATCGTAAACTTTGCTATATCCAATTTTTAAATATTGAAAAATATATAAATATGAATAATATTATCGGGAAATATCCTACAGTTGTTAGTTTATTTATTTGTTTCGTTTATATTGATCCCATATATAAAACAGAATATCGATTAATACAACATCTATAAAATATATCGAGTTTATCATATAATATCGATACACTACTGATATATTGATCTTTCCTGCCCAACTTAGTAAAATTACAAGCTAGACCAAGTTGGGAAATTGCTTTTTCTATCGTTTAAAAATGATTTGAAATATATTTATAATTTTTTCTTTGTAAAATACAAATTAAGGTAATCGCCAATCGTTAAATCTGTGAAACTGGGTGTAGATAATTATGTCTATTTTGTATGTAACACTCACTCGCTGGCCGAAATAGAATGTATGCTGGCTAACTTTTATTAATGGCAATCGATAACCGAATATGTTAACTAACAAGTGGCTTTTCCATTCGTTAAATCATCTTGTATAACCCCCAAAAAAAAAAAAAAATATATATCTACATCATTTAGTGAGTGGACTTTAAAGCTCTGGCTCTCCCGAATAAGGCAATATCTAATCTCTTTATTAACGCATCCTTCCTTTTATCCCCTTTCTCTCTCTCTCTCTCTCTCTCTCACTCTCTTCCTCTATACAGCAATTCTGGCAGCCTGGACTGCAGCCGAGCACGTCACAAGAGTAAGTTGGGCATCTCGCCCCCCCACCTCACAAGCTGGCAACACAACGCATTTGCATTGACCAAAATAGTTTCTATGATTACAGCATCAAGCCCTTCGCACAGCCACCCTATCCCGCCGGCAAGCCATCGACGGCGGTGTCCGGGGATGAAACTGGAATTCCGCCAGCACAATTGCCTTGGGAGGGACGAGCCATTGCCACGCACAAGTTCCGATTGCTGGAGTTTACGGCGTTCATGGAAATCCAAAGAGATGATATGGTAAGAGAGAGAACAGAAGTAGTAGAGGATTGAAATGTGTATGCCTAAATCCATGTATCTACCCATAAATAATACTCGAAACTCTAAAATGCATTATTTCTATTTTCAGTATAACCGTCACCTTTTTGTACAACTAGGCGGCAAGCCATCCTTCTCCGATCCGCTACTAGAGGTGAGAGAAAAGAGAGCGTAATTGCCCCGAAAAGTCTCTGAGCAATTATTAAATTTCCCAATTTTCCAATATTCTCCAGACTGTCGATATCCGGCAAATATTCGACAAGTTTCCCGAAAAGTCCGGCGGGCTCAAAGATCTCTACGAAAAGGGGCCACAAAATGCGTTCTATTTGGTTAAATGCTGGGCAGACCTTAATACCGACATAACGACTGGCAGCGAAACGGGAGATTTCTATGGCGTAACCAGCCAGTAAGTATTATCGAAATTTATATTGGCATTATCCTTACAGATTGTTAATAAATCATCATAAATCATCATCCCTCCTCCAGATATGAGAGCAACGAGAACGTGGTACTTGTATGCTCTACGATCGTTTGCTCATTCGGAAAGCAGGTCGTGGAGAAGGTGGAGAGCGAGTACTCGCGGCTGGAGAATAATCGTTATGTATATCGCATTCAGCGCTCACCCATGTGCGAGTATATGATCAACTTTATACAGAAACTGAAAAACCTACCTGAACGCTACATGATGAACAGTGTGCTGGAAAACTTTACAATATTGCAAGTGAGTGTTGGCTAAAATGCACAAAATATCAACATATCGATAATACAGCGATTATTTTATGTATCAATCGATATACTATCGTTGACAAAAATCGATTTTCTGTATCGAATATCTGTATGTAATATCGAATCGAAATCAAAGAAAAACTAGTAAATAAATATTAACTTGTTTAATTCCCTGAACAAGTTAAAAAATATTATTATATATTTTTATTCCTCTTCCATTTCATCTAGGTAATGCGAGCGCGTGAGACGCAGGAGACACTGCTTTGCATCGCCTACGTTTTTGAGGTGGCGGCTCAGAACAGCGGGACCACCCACCACATCTACCGTCTCATCAAGGAATAGCAAGAGCTGCATGGCACAGAGCCCATTCTGTCCGAAAGCAATCGCAGCAATCCACCCAATGCACAAGTCAGCATCGGTAGTAGTAATAGTAATAACAACGACAACAACGACAATTGCAATAATAAAATATGTACTAGTGGCCACAACAACAACAACAATAATAACAATAATAATCATAATAACAATTCGAACGCAATCTCCAGCACACCGAAGTGTTGCAGCAACAGCAACAGCAACATCAATATTAAGGTTAGGAATTCGGCAATTGCGAATACACAACGCCAGCAACAGCAACAACAGCAGCAACATCATGAAATCGCTGCACTGACTGCACTCCAGGTCGAAGACGTAATATATGTTCAAGCACAGACACAAGCGGATAGCAGCAGCTACCAGTTGGAGTTGGATTCGCAATCGCCATTGCAGTCGAGCAAGGCAACGCTCCAGCAGCTGCAGCACGAGGCCAACTATGAGGATCGTACAACGTCAGTGGCTGTGGCATCGGCAGCATCTGCGGCTTATGGCAGCAAGGAGTTGCAGCTGCAGGACGATGATGACCATCACCACCAGCAGCAGCAGCATCAGCAGCAGGAGCAGCAGTTCGCCAACTATGAACAGTTCCTCAAGTTGTCCGCACACCATCAACACCAGCAGCAGTATCAGCCACCCAACTCGGAAACGAATGACACGGCGGCAGCTCTTAATCTCAGCAGCATCTCAGGATGCGAAAAGGGTGCTACATCCGGGGAAGCCTCCAAGCCTGACCTAATGGATGAGCCCCAAGAGTTTCGTATGCTGCGTCAGGTTGCTGCTGCTGCCGCTGATGGCAGCAAAGGAACCGCCGCCGAGCCCCTGAGCCATGGCCTTTCTCAGTGAGTTAATTCGAGGATCAGTGTTCAGTTTTCTTTTTTTTTTTCTCTCTCTCATTTGTGCAAATCAATAATAATAATAATATGAAGAAGAAAACAAGCTCTAAATGACGGCCTTGCATTTGTATCATGCAGAAAAATGTACGAAAAATAGGGAACCTCGGATAGCGCTGCTCTAAAGAGTGAGCACTCTATATATCCTGTATTCACTGTCCAATCAAATTTTGCAATTTTCTCTTGTTTCAAGAAAATACATTTTTTCGCCTTGCTGCAAACTAAAATATATTGTTTAGAAATATATATATGTATATATATATATATATTGCTTTTTAATAGTTAGTTCACTGTGGCATGCGAACGACCGACACACTTCAGTTTTGTATATAGAGTGCTTTCTGTAAAATTGTACCATACATTTACATAAAAAATAAAAAAAAAATACTTTTAAATGATCTCAAAGTTACTTAAAACATATATTTTTGTGTGTATTTTTTTTTTATAAAACCTAAAACAAAAACGTAAGCAAAAATTAATAATTAGCAATTGTCGTACCCTGATTTTTAAAAACAAAAAAAAAAGAGAAAGTACGCCGCCACAAGAGAAGCAGATGCTTAAATATATAGCACGTGCAAAAAGTATGATTAAACATTTTTTTTTTTATTTGCTTCCATCGTTTGTTTTTGATATTGAGTAAATAATGTATAGATAAAATACAATAGCTATATATATATATATTTAATTTAAACTATATAGTAAGCAAGCTCTTTAAAATAAAATCTGTTCAGTGAAGAGGCAGCTGGAGCTAGATAAGGTGACACATCATCAGAAACTTAGGGTCCTGCATATATACGCCCAGAATTTTATAAAAAAACATTAAGAAAAAAACCCTACTACTATTATTTTTTATTCCTTAACATATTGTTGTTTTTTGTGTATATTTTTAGGCTTATCTCTGGGAAAGTAGAGCGAGAAAAATTACCCACGGTCGCCATAATAACTCATACAGTTTTTATAGTTTTCTCAATTTTTTTTTAACTATTCAAAATTGCTTTCTCTATAACTATGCCGAGCCAGACTTGTGATATTTTGATTTAAAAAGTGTATAAAAATAAAAAAAGGTGTAAAGTTTAATAACATAAGCGGCATAAACTATTTTTAAACTCTTAAAAATAAATCAAATCAATAAATTGAAGCAAGGAAAATTTGTGGGGTATGATGACGACGGTGGATCAACTTTGGATGTCGTTAAACCTTTTTGTATAAACAAAATTGTGAAACATAACATAAAATTGTTTTTTTTTTTTAGTTTTAAGTCAATGCTTACTATTTATTTATATTTCTTTTTATTTCAAAACATTTTTTTTTTTAGTTTTCCAACTATTTTATAATTGTTGGCGTATGTATGCAGGGCCCTAAGAAGTAAAGAAGGAAAAGCTTAGATAGATAGAGAAATAGAGCGTGAAATATGGCATGCTACTCCATGGTATTTATGGATGTTCATGTGCGTGATTCAATTAAGCATGAGTCAAAATGATCCACCGTTTTTTAAATTATTAACTATTGATTTAAATCAATTATTACTATTAATGCCTAAATACATAAATATATATTTTATAAAAGTAACGAAACTGGTATATAATTAGCCATTTCTGCATCCACCGAAGGCAAGCTCGAACACACACACGTATAATATGTCCAAAAACATTAAGAAATTAATCATATGTAGGGGGAGTGCAGGGGAACTACATGTGTTCTTTGCTACGAATAAAGATAATAATACTATTTGTATGTATTCTAAATATAATCGATTGTAATTCAAATTACACAGAATATTATTAGCGGTATTCATTTACTTTCGGTAATAGCTACAAAATAAACATAATACACTTATTATAAATAATAGTATTTCGTTGTTGTACGACCACAACAAATACGCATTTCTTTGCAAGTTCCGCAACAATGATGAAAATTATGTATTTTTTTCGAGGACTAAACGAGGCCCATCAATTTCAAGATTTATCAATAATTATCCATAGTTTATCACTAGTGAAACCCGATTGACATAAAATGTACACAAAATAAAGATAATAAACAAACATAAATTGTAAACCCAAAAATATATATTTTTTTTAAATCAGAAGATAGATTTATGTGTGCGGAAATACTATTGTAAATTACCATAAAACAAAAAAAAAAAACACAAAGTAAAAAAGAAAAGAGAGTAAAAAGTTTTTAAAAGTTAAAAATGAGATGAAAATCAAGTAAAAAAAATAGTGCCTAACAGAAGCAAAGTATTATATAGTATGCGGCTTGTTGTTTCACCATCAAGCCATCAGCCATGCGTACTTTCCAATTCAAAATACAACTAATACTATTTGACACTGTGCTGCAAGTGCGCAATAATTGAAAATAGCTTCTATTGGACTTAAAATTCAAAAATTGCGAGCCTGTCAAACGCGACTATTTAAAACTTTTAATATTTGCAAAGAAGATTACAATTAAAAGCCAGGACATTTTCCTACGAAAACATAAAAGAATTTTAAAACTTATTAATGTGAAAGCTAAATAATATGAATTATTATCGTTCTAATTCAGATAAAATCTCAATCCCAAATTTAGTAATAAACCAAATAAAATGTTCCATCAGTACAGTTGTCAACTTGTTCTCATGATTTTTTTCTTCATTTTTATCAAGGATAAAAGTGGAAAAAAAATCAGGTTGCAAAGACTTAAATTAACGATTGAAATTAAAAAAGAAATAACAAAACCCTTTGCAAATTTTAAAACTGAATGAATTGATCCGTTGACTTGACCAATAATCTAAAAACTCCCTTAGAAAGCTCCAATTGTCTGTAGCACAGTGTAATTTAACAGCAACTGCAAATGTAACTGTAACTGCTTTGAGTAAATACATGCATACATTAACCGTTGCACTCTGTGCTGTTGTGAATTGATTGCATATACAATCATACATACTTACATATGTGTTTGTTGGCAAATCTCATTTTTCATAAGGAACCCCCCATCGTTATTAACATACGAAAGAAAATACAACAAAAAAAAGAGCAATGAAGAGTCCCATGCATTGTCATGATCATTTTTACCAAGACACTAATTAACAAACCACTTTTTTCGTAGCAGGCTTACCAGGATTATTCTATCTACATATGTACATACACATGCATATACATATACACACGCACAAAGAACTGTCAGGCAAATTACAAATGTGGTCAAAATAATGGCAGTTAGTGAGGGATAATTCAAAATTCGAGTTTGTAAAAATAACATAAAATGTAAAGCGATAGATTCGCTCTCTACAAATATACAGAAATTAAATTAAACAATTAAATAGATTATAAAATAATTAACCATAAACTACTATTATTTTAAGCACATTTGTAAATGGCTTAGGCATCTGTCTCAGCGGTGCATTACATCGTTCTTAGTATATGTTATGTACATTAGTAGCGTTTACCAGCACAATACATCACTTATGCATATGTATGCAAATGATGTTTTTTTAATTCATTAAAAACACAGGTGCATCATGTGTGTGTGTGTGTGTTGTTGAACACGGCCATTGATTGGCCTGCGTGTATATACTATGCCAATATAATTCAAATCGAAAAGAAAACAAAACAAAAAAAGAAAAGAATGAAAAAACAAAGAGAGTAGGAGTTAAGCTTCTTGCAGTATGTATGTATTTAAGATGGTTTATACGTACGCACATGAATATGAAATTACATATGTATGGATTTATGTATTTATGTAAATTGTCGATAAGTATGGGTATTGTGTCTATTAAATATATTTAGTTGATGTATTTTGCGAGAGTGTTTAAGAAAAGTAAATGTATTAAGTTGGGGGAATCGCTAAAGAGAAACTACTTTTTTTTTGCTATCGTGTAATTTAAATAATAGTTAAGATATGTACGTATAAGCAAAAAACAAGAAAAACAAACGAAAGAAAAAGAAAGCGAAACGAAAAAATCAATAGCTAATAGTGTTTAAATTATTTATTAATAAATTTATACCAATAACTGAAACAATAACAAAGGACGAACAGTGAATATGTAAAACAATAAAATTGCAATTATATTTACAAATTTCATTATGTGTGTATCTACATAAATATATATATATATATATATATATATATATACATATGTACTTTGTTTTATATATTTATCCTTAGGCAAAATGCAAGAGCTGCAGATAAGAATGAAAGAAAAAATGAGGTTAAGAAAAAACGATGTGAAAATTACGTAAGAAAATTTTTGTGTCATTTTAATTTTTACACTGAAATGAATTAATAAAATTTATAATAAATTAAAAATAGAACGAACTATCAAGCTTATGGCTTAGGGCTTAAAATTTGAACAGTTGCCGTAAGTATCCTATGTCAACATTTACAAGAGTGGATCGTATCCATTAAGTGGCTCTCTCGCTCTCAGCTTCCAACTTCCAATCATTTGTATGATTGCTTACTCATACAAATGAAAAATTCAGTTTTTGGCTTTGACGCTCTCTCCCTGGAAATTGGAAGCTGAGAGAGAGAGCCACTTAAAGGAGAATAGAAAATTGCGCGACGATAGCAAATGGCAAGAATAAAAGAAAGAAGAACAATTATTTTTCACTCACCCATTACCTTTGTTGCTGCAGATCCCAATGGAATTATTAACAAAACACACAAAAAAAAAAGAAAAAAAAATTAAACCTTCACTTTTACTTGCACAAATAAAAAAACAACAAAATTCACTAGCAAATGAACGCAGTGATTTTGCACTGTATCCAAGACTTCACAAACAGTTTTCACTGCACGGGATCGCCGATTTTCCGTCGGTTTTTCCGCGCATTTGCCTTTTTTTCTTCGCCAGCTGGCATCTCATTTTTATAATTGGAATAAATATAACAAGAAAGGAACACTGAAGCAGCTATAGATATAATCACACGATTTGCATAAAATTAAAAACCGAAATTCTGAAATGTCTCCTTCACTGCGTTGCTAACCTCTGACTAAAATTATAATACAATGCAAGGGTATAAAAAGGGAGAAGAATAAGAAAGGAAAATACTTGCGGGAAACTGGCAACTGCAACGTGCAACAACCTCAGCGTTGGTCACAGGAGCCAGGTTTAATTTAAAAGGGATATAAAATATAATATATATACTTGTATAATATATAAAGCAGTATATTAAACAGTAGAAATTTATAAAAATAATTTTATAGTTATTTAATTAAAAACTAAATAAAACAAGGAAACCATAATCAATACAAAGGGAATGCTTCAAAAATAGTACCTACTTATATAAATTAAGTTTCGTTAAGTTTTGCTTGCATTTAGTTTTTTTTGTTTAGGGATTTAAAAATTCTCCAATCGCTAAAAAATAAAAGGTAACTAAAGGGCAGCAGCTTTTCAGATGTAAAAATCTACTACAATAAGAGCGGAACCCACTTTGGAAGTGCCTCTCTCGCACTCTCTTTGCATGTCACAAGAGCAGGACAAGAGAGAGGAAAATAAATTCGCGGGCAAAAACAGAAAATCAAGGAAAACAGAAAGGAGTAAATAGTGTTGTCTCACTCACCCTCGCACATGTTGTTGCTGCAGATCGATAAAAAACGGAAAAAACCTTCCAACTTGTTGAAGGTGTTGCATTTGTTGCACTTGTACGTATGAAGAAAAAAACCACAAAATTCACCAGCCAAATTAAACGCACTGATCTTGGCTTTGGTTTAGGAACAGAAAAAAACAAAACAAAAAACACGACTTCATCACGGCTGCTGTTTTTTAATTTTTTCTAGGCCTTGTCCCGACTTTTCACACACTTTTTTACTTCCCGCACTTTTGGCCACTGGTTTTTCCGCACACACGTAGGAAAAACTCCATCCGCGGCGATCTCCCGCACGAAGCGCTTTTTTTGCATCCACAAGGAGTGCACCGTACTCTGTATGTGCCTCTCTCGCTCTTAGGTTTCTACGTCACAAGCTCGGGACAAGAGAGGAAAACAAATTCGCGCGCGAAATGGCAGAAAATCAAGGACAAGAGAAAAGAGTAATAGTTCTGTCCCACTCGCTCTTGCATATGTTGTTGCTGCAGATTTCAACGTCGAATTATAAGTCGAAAGCACATATAAAAAAAGGAAAAAAATAACCTTCTACTTTGCTGAAGGTGTTGCACTTTTTTCACTTGCACAAAAACAAAAACAACAAAATGCACTAAACAAATTAACCTCACTGTAGTTAGCTTTGGTTTAGAAACTGAAAAAAACAAAACAAAAAAGACGGAAGCATTCCGGCTGCCGTATTTGGATGTTCTAGGCCTTGACCCGACTTTTCACACATTTTCACTTCACTGCGGGGCCTCAACAACTATCCACACTTTTGGCCCGTGGGTTTTTTTTTAGCAATCGCGTAGGGAAAACTCCATTAGATTCGGTTTTTTACCTCCGCGGCGATCTCCCGCTCGGAGACCTTATTTTTGCATCCGTTCCGTCCGAGAGCGCCCACAATTATGCAAAATGGCAATGAGCAAGAAAAAAGCCCGCGCGAAAACGCAGAAAATCAAGGAAAACAGAAAGGAGAATATAGTTCTGTCCCACTCGCTCTTGCATATGTTGTTGCTGCAGATTCCAACGTCGAATTAGGAGACGAAAACACACAAACAAAATGGAAAAAACCCTTCGAACTTGTTGAAGCTGTTGGCACTTACACAACTTAAAGGGTTTTTTGGTCATAACTCGGCGTAAACTCAACCGTTTTTTCTTCCTAGTTTTTATAGGAGAACGTTTCTGCATTCAAAAGTCGATAGCTAATTTTTGACAAATTTTCGACAATTTTGACGATGTAACCCCTTACATTTTTTTTGGAAAAAAATGGGTCCCTTTTTGGATAAAAAATCTCGAACTTTTTCAGTGGTTTTTTTTTTATCGTAACTTGGCTAAAACTCAACCGATTTTAGTCAGGTTTGGTTTTTTCTTCTTGGTTTTAATAGGAGAACTTTTCTGCATTAAAAACTAGATTTCCTATTTTGTGTCAATTTTTAAAAATTTTCACGATGATATAAAATAGGATAAATTTTTGGCTTAAAAATCGAGAACACCTTAAGGGTTTTTTTTATCATAACTTGGCTAAAACTCATCCGATTTTAGTCTAGTTTGGTTTTATCTTCTCGGTTTTAGTAGGAGAACTCTCCTGCAATCAAAACTAGATTTCCTATTTTTTTGTAAATTTTTAACAATTTTTCACGATGAAAAAAAATGGGATACATTTTTGGCTTAAAAATCGAGGACACCTTAAGGGTTTTTTGATCATAACTTGGCTAAAACTCAACCGATTTCAGTCAAGTTTGGTTTTTTCTTCTCGGTTTTAGTAGGAGAACTTCTCTGCATTCAAAACTAGATTTCCTATTTTGTGTCAATTTTTAACAATTTTTCACGATGATAAAAAATGGGATAAATTTTTGGTTAAAAATCGAGAACACCTTAAGGGTTTTTTATCATAACTTGGCTAAAACTCAACCGATTTTAGTCAGGTTTGGTTTTTTCTTCTTGGTTTTAATAGGATAACTTTTGTGCATTCAAAACTAGATTTCCTATTTTTTGTCAATTTTTAACAATTTTTCAGGATGATAAAAAATGGGATACATTTTTGGCTTAAAAATCGAGAACACCTTAAGGGTTTTTTATCATAACTTGGCTAAAACTCAACCGATTTCAGTCAAGTTTGGTTTTTTCTTCTTGGTTTTAGTAGGATAACTTTTCTGCATTCAAAACTAGATTTCCTATTTTGTGTCAATTTTTAACAATTTTTCACGATGATAAAAAATGGGATAAATTTTTGGTTAAAAATCGAGAACACCTTAAGGGTTTTTTTATCATAACTTGGCTAAAACTCATCTGATTTCAGTCTAGTTTGGTTTTATCTTCTCGGTTTTAATAGGAGAACTCTCCTGCATTCAAAACTAGATTTCCAATTTTTTTTTAAATTTTTAACAATTTTTCACGATAAAAAAATATGGGATACATTTTTGGCTTAAATTATTTATTATTTATTTAGTAAAATATGTGTAAATCCAATTTGAAATCACGAGACTCTGACTTGAGTCACGAAAAAAAATACCAACTGGAAAAGTCTTGATTACTATAACCAGGGTATTTTTATGATAACCGACAAACGGTCACTCTGTCGAGTTCACTGTCATACGCGCGTGTGTGTGTGCGTGCGTGTTAGTGGCATACGAATTCTGAGGCGACCGAAAATAAATAAATAAAAGCACATTACGACTTAAGCGATGGTTTGAGCAGACAGATGATGCAGTTGGATGGTGAGCCAGCGAGTATATATAGAGAAGTGACCGCCACAGAGCGCAGCCACCGGCAGCAGGAATAATAAAAACAAGAGCAGCAGCGATCGTTGCTCGCACACACACTCACACACACACACACACACCGCCCGCCTGCAGAGCCGCACACAAAACACACAACACACACACACACACAAAGGCGAAGGTAATCCGAACGAACGGTGAGTTCCACTGATAAACTTATCATTTGCAACGCAACGATAATTCTAATTTGGTTTTTGTTACCATTAACCATTTCGGTGGTCAGCCCCACACATACCCTTGATTATGCTGCTGTTGCGCCTTTGTGCAATTTTCATCACTCACCGCCAATACCGTGTCTTTGTTTTTTATTCCCTCATTATTTGTTTTGACAGACGGCCCACATAACGGTACCACCGCACAGTGGCAGACAAAGACAGAGAGGGCGAGAGAGCAGAGACAGGAAGTAACGAATAATTGAATATTCCAGCGACGTACAGTAGCGGTCGCGAGAATAGGAATCGCCAGAGCATTATGGCTACGGGCGGCAGCGGCGCCGGCGGTGGGGCCGGGGGAGCCGGAAATGAACATTATAAGCGCAACACCTTCACCAGCTATGTGGCACCGCTGCCCGGCGATATGCGCGCCACCGCCGACACCAATGAATGGTGCCTGCCCAGCGATTTGCGCGATGTCCATTTGGCCCGTCCACGCCTCTTGCAGGGCGAACAGATAGTGGCCTCGGCGCCCGCCTACATGTACTCGCCCATCGATCCCATGGACAATGGCAGCGGCGGCGGCGGCGGCACCACCAGCAGCAGCATCAGCAGCAGCGGCGGCGGCGCTAACAACAACCACAGCAACGGCAACAATGGCCACATGTCATCCGCCGTCAATGATGGCGGCTTCCACAAGGAGGCCACCTTTGGCCTGCTGAGCGTGACCAACTTTAAGTTGGCCTTTGTCCCTCTCCATGTCAGCAAGCGCAATCCCGATGCCGGTGCCGGTGCCACAGCCACAGCACCACTGTGTGATCTGTATCAGGAGAACGCCTATCTGGGACGCAACGAGATCACGCTGAACAACATCGATCAGATCTACACCATCGCGGAGCTGGGACGGGCGGCCAGTGCGCTGCAGGCGGCGCGCATGGCCAGCCACGTGAGCCGGCGCAAGAAGCTGGAGCCCTTCAAGCAGCACAACAACATCAGCGGCCGCATTGCCGCCCTGCACATTGTGTGCAAGAACTTTCGCCTGCTAAAGTACGCCTTCCAGCAGCAGGACTCGAAGCTGAGCGGAGCCAGTGATCATGGCAAGTTAATAGCCTCCGCCCTTGTCCGTTTCGCGTATCCAATGCGTCATGACCTGAGCTTTGCGTATGCCTACCGCGAACCGTACTATTCCACGCTGGGCCCCGCCTCGGGGACGAGCATGTATGCCAGCAAGAATGACTGGGCCCGCGAACTGATACGTTGCGGGGCCACCGAGTGGCAGGTGGTGAGCAGCGTCAGTGTGCCGCTGCTTCAGAATCCCCTGCACGCGGGCAAGTACACGGTGCCACCGCATTTTGTAATACCGAAGAGCTGCACTGTGGATCGATTCCTGGACTTGTCGCGTGCCTTTTGCGATTCACGCGCGGCCTTCTGGGTGTACAGCTATGGGGCCAGTGCCGCCTCCCTGGTCCGGTTGGCCGAGCTGCAGCCGGCGGCGCAGCAGGACACAAAGCTGGAGAATGTGATGCTGGAGCTGGTGCGAAAGTGTGATGTGCGGCGAAAGCTGAATTTGCTGCAGCTGACGGACCGACTGCCAAGCATCCAGGATGTGCGGCGTTCGTTCCATAAGCTGAGACGTCTCTGCACCCCCGAAACGCCCGAGAAGTTCATGCTGCAGGATGACAAGTACCTGGGATTAATCGAGAAGACCAACTGGCTGTTCTATGTGTCGCTGTGCCTGCGGTATTCCAGCGAAGCGGCTGCCACCCTGCGCTCGGGCGTCACCTGTGTGCTCCAGGAGTCCAATGGCCGGGATCTGTGCTGTGCTATTAGCAGTCTGACGCAGCTGCTCCTCGATCCCCACTTCCGGACGATCGATGGCTTCCAGTCGCTGGTGCAAAAGGAGTGGGTGGCCCTCGAGCATCCCTTCCAGCGTCGCCTGGGCCACGTGTATCCACCGCAGAGCTCCGGTAGCGGCGGCGGCGGTGGCGGCAGCAACGGCAGCGAACTGCTGGAGGGTGAACAGAGTCCGGTGTTCCTGCTCTTCCTCGACTGCGTCTGGCAGCTGCTGCAGCAATTCCCCGATGAGTTCGAATTCACGCAGACGTACCTCACCTCGCTGTGGGACGCCTGCTTCATGCCCATGTTCGATACCTTTCAGTTCGACACGCAGGCACAACGCTCCAAGGCGGTGACGGACTCGCAGTTGGTCCTCCGGCCGGTGTGGGACTGGGGCGAGCAGTTCTCCGACAAGGACAAGATGTTCTTCAGCAATCCGTTGTACCAGCGCCAGAAGGGCGACCACCTCGGTTCGCAGTCATCGGCAGCTGGGGCAGCGGCACATCGCCGATCTCTGGCCGTGGGCCATAGGGGTGCCACTGGAGGAGGAGGAGGAGTCGGTGCAGTCTCTGGATCGACGCCGTCACGGAACACCATCAATCCGCAGCTCTTTGCAACGGTATCGTCAGTGCCGCAGGATCGCTTCCTGCAGCCGGCCCATCGCATCTGCGATCTGTCCGTCTGGGATCAATGCTACTACCGATGGCTGCCCGTCCTCGATATACGCGGCGGTGGCCAGCCGCAGGTCGACCTCTTCCACCGCCTGCTGCTGAGCAACATAGCCAAGGTGCAGCGTTGCCTGGAGCTGCAGAGTTACGAAGAGCTGCCCGATGCGTATTTCGAGGCCACCGGCGAGTCGCGATCCAGTCTGCTGCAAAGGGAGGACAGACCCGACAGGGCGGAGGATGAGACGGAGTACGTGGATGGGGTGGAGAGGCGTCGCAAGACAACGACCAAGGCGGGCACTCCCACCAATGGCTTCAGTCCTGTCAGTGGGAACCTGCAGCTATCCAGTCTGTCTTCCTTCTTCCCCTTCGGCAGTCCCATTGCCGGAGATGCGCCGCATCAGCTGTACGACATCCTTAACAGCAGCAGCGAGCTGCTGCAGGACACCACCTCCATACTGGACAAGTCCTCCATTTTGTGATCCTATCGCTCCACTCGTTCCAGTCCTGTTCACTTTCAACGCTGATCTTTCGAAGTATTAACTAACAAAAAAATAAGGGAAAAAATTATAAAAAACATAAAACACTATAAGAGCCGCGGGGGGAAGACAGTGCAACCTTTTCACATACATGGCATATCGCTTTTAACACTTTTGATTATTATTGTTAACTAATAAGCAAGTTAGCACATAAGTTTTTTTTTATTTTTTATTTCGTTCGTACTACCACTATTACTTTGCACTACACACACACATCAGCCTAAAACCACAAAGGACAAGCAATTATAAAAAATTAACTAAAAACAAAAATAAAAAAAAAACAGTAACGGAAATCAAAACGAAAGTGTAAACACCAACTAAATCAATATGTATTATATTGTATGTAACTAAATTTATGTGAAATATATCGATATGTATATTTAAAATAAATCAAAACTTGTGAATGAACTGATGAGAGGGTTTAGCTTTCATAATTAAATTCAATTTTACTACAGTTACTTGACAAGAAAGTTCTGACTTCATGTCATATTTTTTAAAACTGTAATAAATTTGAGTTATTTAAACGAGAAACCCATAGGGGAAAAAGGTAAATATTTATTTGTGTTTATCAATAAACCGTAGGGAGATAGATAAACTATTATTTTATTATTACAAACATAGGAAAAACCAATTTCAATGTTTTATTTAGAAGGCTCTAAAATTCTGGGGCTTGTTTGCATACCAACGGACAAACGGACAAAGCTAAATCGACTCGCCTGTTGATTTTGATGAATAATTTCTATAATACAAAGTTATATTGAGTTTTAAAATATATTAAAAATTATCGAATAATTTATTCATTTCTAAAACACATTTACAAAAAAAATATATAAAAATAATTTTATTGAAAACTATTTTCTTATAAATATTAAAAATATATGTAATTTTTGTATAGTATAATTTTTCATGGAAAAAATAATTAATTTGAAACATTTGTTTCCTTTAAAATATACAATACAAACATTAAATATATATTTTTAATAAGTATAAGAAAATTAATTTACAAATCAAATTATTAAAATAACATTGCAAAAAAGTTTTCACCACAGAAGGGTTAAATTTATCAGACAGCT
This sequence comes from Drosophila nikananu, assembly GCA_008042635.1. Taxonomy (NCBI): domain Eukaryota; kingdom Metazoa; phylum Arthropoda; class Insecta; order Diptera; family Drosophilidae; genus Drosophila; species Drosophila nikananu. Next base: position 13,413 of record VNJV01000448.1, on the reverse strand, counting down.
GATAACTAGCGATTATCGATAGGCAAGAAACGGTGCTTTTGGCAGTTATATTTTCACATGCATTGAAATTTGGTTAAATATTTATGTTTCTTTTTTTTATTACTAAAATCAACAATTTATTGAAAACCGAGCACGAATCAGGTTTATTAACGAAATGCCAAAGGATTTAATGCCACCTGGACAGCAGCAGCATGATGATGTCGCAGGATCCTCAAGAGCAAGGGAATGATCTGCACGAGAAATCCATAAGTGAAGCCAAGGCAGATGCCGAGACTCGAAATAAGGAGTTACCAAGTGAGATTCCGGATCAGGAGCACCTCCTTCCAGAGCATTCGAGTGAACAGCAGGCTGCCGCCAGACAGTCTCAGTGTCAATCTCAAACCCAGTTGCCCATGCCCTCAGATGATACGATGCGCCACTCGATAGCCGACAGCCTAATGGAGATGCTGGTTAATATGACCCATTCCCAGTACCGCCACGAATGCCTGAAGCTCTTGGAGGCTACCGATCCTCTACAGGCACGCAGTCAAATTCTCAACATACTGCAGCAAATCGACGGGAAGCGTTCCACACAACAATCATAATTGAAGCATTGCAATCGTGCATCCATTATCAATTAAACATTTAATAATAAAAACGTTGCGTGGCTAACATTTAGGATCTCTTAACGTGGTTAAATCTTTGGGTGCCTACTTGGACCCCTCCTCCGTGGGCTTGGCCTGTTCCGCCTTCAGCAGCTCGGACACAATGCCCACCTTCTTGAGTTCCTCGATGAGGTCGCCGCTCTGGTGCATCTGCAGCAGAATATCACAGCCGCCAACAAACTCACCGTCAATGAAAATCTGTGGAATGGTCGGCCAGTCGGTGTAGTCCTTCACGCCTGCCACCGAATGCATAGATAATTAGATAATTATTCCCATTTATATAGATATATCTATAGTATACGTACCCTGTCGCAGTGCCTCGTTTTGGAGGACGTCGTGGGCATCGTACTGGACGCCATGCATCCGCAGGATTTGCACAACCGCATTGCTGAAGCCGCAGCGCGGCGCCTGTGGGTTGCCCTTCATGAAGATGACCACCTTGTTGGTGCGCACCAACTTGTCCAGCGTCGCCTTGTCCACGGCGGCGGCAGCGGCATTGTTGTCGGTCGCATCCGCGGCATAGAAGCGGCTGAGGATGAGCGGTGTTGTATTGGAGGAAGCAGCAGGCAGGGCGGCGGCACGCACGCCTCCGGACAACTGGGACTGGGCCACCCCAAGGACGGTGCGCACGTAGCTTTGACGCAACAGAGTCTGGCAAATTCGGTTCATTTTCACACCGGTCAGTCGTCGATCGCTCTTCCTCGTTTAATTATCTAATTTGATGCTGTTGTTGTTGTTCTTGTCAAGTGGTCAGGTGGCGGCTATCGATAGTTCGGGGAAGCGATATTTATCGGGGTATCAAAACATTGGCGAGGAATTGTTAAAATTTTAAAAGATTCTGATTTGTTTTGATTATATAGCTAGGGAAATATGTTTCTAACTGACAGAAAAGTCATTATTTCTTGTATTTTATGTTTAAATAATTTATTTGTTAAATTATATATCCCAACCACGTTAAATACGAAAAAAAATTACATATGAAAACACAAAACAAAGCGAAATTAATTATTTTTAAATATATTTAATAGACTATTTTTAGTGGCTTCATTTATATAAATTTGTAGGTATTTTTAGCGTATATAGAAATACTATTTGATTAATTTTACAAATATTTTTCTGCTTAAACGCAGTATTTATAACAATTTGTTAGACTTCGATTCTGGAACTAGTGCAGTGTCGTATAGGATCGTTGGAGCTCTCCTGGATTGCTGGTCTGTGGCGGGGCCTGTGAGGTGCTGGCCTCCGTTCGGGATGTTCCCGCAGCAGGACCTATCATGTTCTCCATCCGTTGGCTAGTTTCACGCATAACACCACCGAAATCTGGCAGTTCCGGCAGGTCTAAGGCAAGATGGGCAGAGAAACGCTTGTAAACCGAAGACTTGGTGCTCTCCTTCTTCACTTTCTTGCGGTTTTCCTCGTATTTCAGCTGTTGCTTCAGAAAAATCGATGCCTTAATCATTTCCTGTATATTGTCGAACACACTCTCCGACTTTTCGATGGTGCGCAGGGCTCTAAGGGGTAAGTCAATGGATAAGTAAGGCTATAATAGCTTTCATGAAGTGAAATACTTACTGGATTCCGTATTCCATGTCGTAGCAGTGTCCCTGGAGATTGTTCTGCAGCTGGAAAACCTCATCGCGCTTTTCAAATATCGCAGGGGATACCTTGCGCACATGCTCCTGGACACGGAAAAAGGCCAGCGATGGATCATTGGCGAAAATGTGTATGTTTTCGGAGATCTTTTCGGAGGTTTTCTTAGTTTTAAAGATCAATTCTCCGCCCCGAGACATTTTTCTTCGCTTTTGTTTACATCAGTATTCCAGCTTATCGATAGTCTGAATCGGTATTTTAAAAACGAAATAAATATCGATTTGCTGGAATGGATATTTGTTTTGGTATTTTTAAAACAAAATAAATATCGATTAACTGATATTTTCGGATTGTTGGGAGTTTAAGAAAATAACAGATAATTATTCAAATAATATTAGTTTCACTTTAGAACAGGTATACTTAATCCCAACACCACAGTTCCAATTAGCTTGTGAAGTTTTAATATTTGTCTAAAAATACATTGTTGGTATTATTTAAGCACCTCCCTCCAAGTTGGTCGCAGCACAGCTGCGGTATTTCTGGCATCATCCAATACGGTCAGTTGAAAATTTGGTATTTTCCTGTTTAGTTGTGGACGAGCTTCTTGTGCGGTAAATTTCGGCAAAATTTGCGTTTTAATTGAAAAACAAGAATCTATTAATTGAGCTTAATCGAACATCAATCTAGTAGTGCGCGTTGAAATCGACTTTTTATATACCCTTTTTTTAGCGTGACTATTTTGTTTCTGTGCGCTGTGAGTGATGAAAAGCGAAACAAGAAACTGCTAGCTGCAGCCTGTGGATGCTGCCCCGAAGATTTTTCCGGCGCGGTTCTATAGATATATATGTGTGTGTGTGCTTTTTTTATTGTTATTTTCTGTGTTATCCGCTGCCGGTGGCCAGTGGAGCGCAACGCCGTTGTGACTGATTTAAATTAAGAAGAAAAAACGTTAAATAATTGAGCTAGAAGCAAACTCCCAATTGGTACAGCAACAACAAAGCGGCAATAACAAACTTTGTTTACCTCTAACTTCGGCGGCAACCCCAATCAGAAAACACGAAATAGAATCTCTGTTCCATTCCCCAGCTAAGGGTTAATTTCGACAATGTGTATGCGTGTGCGTGTGCATTTCTTACGGTTGTTTTTTGTTTTACTTTTGTTTTTGTTGTTACTTTTGCGTGATATTCGCTCGATAGAACGAAAAGCAAAGTGATGAGCTCATTGATAAGACAGCAGCAGCAGCAGCGCTCCTCTCTCACTAGCGCTCTCTCTCTCTCTCTTCCAATCCTTACGCACACCCTCTACTCTCTTCTTCTCTATTTCGCCCTGCCGCTTACGTCATTCCGCCCCACCCCTAGCCATCATGCTCTACATACTTCTCGCAATTTATTTTTGCTTTATTTATTTTGCTTCGTTATTTGAACTTTGATAAAAAATAAAGCAAAAAAAAAGTACCGGTCGCTTGCACTGCAATCAAAATAATAAAAGGGAATCACTAGCAAAGTTTACATTATCAAGTGGACGTTGTTTATGGTTTTATTTCTGCTTCAAGTTGGACTCTCAAGTGTCCATAAAGTCGGCACCATAATTCTATGCGCCCACATTCCACATTCGATTGGTTTTAATATATTTAAGTACGTACGCACGTATACATCCATACATACATATGTATAGTGAAGCTGCACATAGAGAAACAAACGGATATGCCATAAAATTGGAGCAAAATAATTAAAGTTTTAGATCAGTTAAAAAAGTAATTAATAAAAAACGAAGCAAAATCATACAAAATTAATTACTTTAAAGCTTTCATAGAAGTCATTTTTCGCATATATAATATTCCAGCTTTTATTGATATAAATAAAGTTCTAGAAGCTTCAGGAATTTATGCCATGATTATAATTATCCCGAAATATTTATTACAAACGAAATATTAGCGAAATAAATTATATTAATGTAATCTAATTGATAAAAATATATATTAATGGGACGTTGTTTATTCTAAATAAGTTTTTAAAGCTCAAAACAGGTTTAATAATGAAAGAGGCGTCCTTTAAAAGACTCCAAAGTCTAAGAAGTAGGCAATAACATTTTTTAAAACCAAAATTATAGTTTTCTTTAATAGCTAGCATACTTTTTAGACAACTTTTAAAAGGATTTCCTTGAGGTAAAGGAAAAAATATAAGAAAGTTTGATCAATTATATAGGTCTAATAAATTTAAAGTCCCATAGCATCAGACTTTTTGCTCAGTGCTTTAGAATATGTGGCATGTGTGCATGATTCAACTTATATGCAGAACAAGTTGCTGCCGTTGTTGTTATATATATTTAATTGCTGTTGTTGCTGCTGCTGCTGCTCCCTAGAGACTGCCAAGAGCTTTGAATAAAAAACGATATAAAAGCAAAAACGAAGCGAATAAAAAACCCCAACAACAAAAATAAAGCGCGCGTGTTTGTTGCTAATCTAAAAAATAAATTCGTAACATACTCTGGGGCAGGGCTGGAAATATCGGGGCCACAACCCACAGAAAGCTTCCATTTGTTCAATTTGTTAGGCCACAGGGAGAAAAATAAATAAAATAATTCATTTCTAAAATTAAATTTAATATTTAATTTTTAAGTTTAATATTTGTTTATTATTATTTATTTCTTTCTTACAATTTTCAATTTGACACAATGATGGATAATAATAATAATTAAATCGCTGAAACTATTTTCTTTCTGTGTGCTAATTAAAATATCCACGTGTGTGTTTGTGCGCGCTTTTTGTTTGTTTTTCTGCGGCAGAACTTTTTCAAGCGAAGCTTTCGGCCAACAAAAGGAAAGGAGTAGCCGAAATATAACGAATTAATTTAAATAAACAAATAAAGGAAGCAGACAGGACATCTCGACGAGCAGAAGGAGCTGAGAACCTCAACCATGGGCAACATTCACACGACCGGTCCCAATGAGGCGTTAATTGTTTCAGGTGAGCATTCGTCAAGGATTTACTTTCAGCCTTTTTATGCAAGATCGGGGGGAAAGAAACCCCACCCAAACCAGGCTTAAGTTTTCCGCACCCTCTCTGTCTCTCCCTCTCTTAACCTTTTTTGGAAACGCCTGTTGACTGATTTTGAAATGCTGCAATTAGGCAACCGCATTGTTGACAGGACATTGCGAATTCAGCCAGGGTTGCGATATTCCTGCCACATTTCTGTGACTTTCCTTTGATCTGTGATTGCTATACAGTCAGCAAAAGAACAGCACTGGGGAAAATATATTTTTAAAAATATTTATCTGACTAAAATACTAAAAATTTAAATTGATGTGTAAATTCTGTGGCAAAATCTTTTTTTCTAAAGTGATATTTAATGTATTGCTTTGTAAATGTGTGAATATATTGTAATTGAGAACACATTTAAGGCAAAACCTGTATATTTTATATATTATATTTATTGTATATATTGTGAGAACTTCAAATATTGGTAAATAAATAATTAATGAAGGCAACGCCAGCTTATTAAATCAGAAAATATATTTATTTATAATTATATCTCACAATTTATAAAATAAATATGTATATAAAATATATGTATCTATATATTTTATTTTCTGATTAAATTAGCTGGAGTTGACTTTATAAATAATGATTTACAAATATTTAAAATATTTATTTTCACAAAGTAACTTGATTTGCAATAAAGGTTACCAAACCCTTTTTAAACCAAAAAACATTTTTTCAAGACCATTTTATGCTTGTTTAATACTTTATAATAATATTATTATATTTTTTCAAGCATCTCTTACCAATTCTTTATACAATTTTATTTGGGTTTCTAGTACCATTCTCTTCAATTTTGTTTCCGTGCAACCATTGCGTATCCCTGGGGCCGCACTGAATGGCAGCTTCCTCCGGCGACACCCAGAACGCTGAACACGGAAAAGGGGGAACGCACTCAGAAAACTCCCTGATGCATATTGAATTTTCCTCAACCCAGAAGGATGCGGTGGGCGGGGGAATGCGGACAGTGATAACCACTTGTATGCAGCAGCCACCCATACACCCACCTTCGTTCTCCATGCAACCCCCAGCATCCCGGCAAACCACCCCCTGCTGATGTGTCCCGTGTAGCTTGTTGCCATTTTGCCTACGTCTCCAGCTGGGTTTTTCTGTGTGTTCGTTCAGCGTTTGTTTTCAACCCCCGCGTTGTGCGGTTGTGCGGGCATGGGTTAATGCACTCTGGCCAACCCCTAGGGGTGCCCCCAGCCCTACCCCAGCCCCATCCCCTAATAGCCCAATGGTCGTCACCACCAAACCCAAAACCCAAACCCAAACCCAAAGCCAAACCCAAGCCTAAGCCCAGTTTAAAGCCCAAAATGCACCTTGCTGGAGTCGTTAGGGTAATTTCATTTAATTAACTCGCCAAGTCAAACAATAGAAGAGTTTGCTCTTCACTTTTCCTGCCATTTTCATCAAAAGTTGCTTGTAAACAATTGAATTAAATAGAAGATATACGCGGAAAATCAATAATCCTTAGTACTAAAAGCTAAGGCACTAAGGCATAGGGAAATCTTCAAGGAATATTCAAGGAAATTTATCGAAATAACTTTACACAGATCCTTCCTTTAATTCATAGGCTTCAGGGACATTTACACAAAATATCAATAATAATCCCCCGAGAATCAGGGAAATTTCCATGAAATATCAACAATACTTTTTCTCACGAGATTCAGGGAATTTTTTTTTAACGAAATATCGATAATCCCTATTCCCACGAGATTTAGGGAAATATTCAACTAAATATCGCTATCGGAATATGGATAGTTGACTTGGTTATGAGCTACTGGAAAATCTATAGGGATATTTTATAATTCTTTGATCGTTGAGCTACAAGGAAATTGATCGGAATAATAGAATTTCACAAAACTTCAATTATCCCTCAATCCAAGAGCTACAGGGATAATTGTAGAGAATATCTATGATCCGTTGGCCCTTAAAATTAAGGGAAATTTATCTAAAATTAATTTTTAGACATTTTCTTCAACAGCCTAAGCAGAATATCGATAGTTAGTTTCCTTATTGGCTTATTGGGAAATTAACACAGACTATCGATATGAGAGTATGGATATTTCCTTGGGCTACAGGGAAATTTATTGAAATAAAATTATATATATTAAATATATAAATACATTTCGTGTTTGTTTTTAAAGTCCTAATACAAAAAAAATAAATAAATAAGTGGAATACAGTCACTAAATAAAATTGCATACTTAAAAATGTGCAATAAAAGGGTTGTAAAATATAATACATATCAAAAGATTTAATCAAACACGCTTTTTGAGCCACCTCAAGGCGTGTGTAATGACTTAATTAATTCTTCTTAATTAACAAATGCCGAATCAAGAATTTAATTATTATTCTACTCGCTTTTTATTGACTAACTTAATGGGATTTTGGGCCGAGAATCAACTCCATTCGGATCGTATCATGTCCGCGGCCTTCTCGCCAATCATGAAGGCCGCCGCATTAGTGTGGGCGGTGGGTGGCACTGGGATTATGCTGGTGTCCACCACACGAAGCCTCCTCATGCCATGAACTTTCAGCTGGTGATTAACCACAGCGGTGGGATCACTCTCCGGTCCCATGCGACAGGTGCCCACCTGGTGGTGCAGCGTATAGGATAACGTTCGAATGGAGCAACGCCAGTAATCATCCGAGGCAAACTCGTGACCCTCGCAGCCCGGCGTCGGTCTCCGGAGCAATCTCGCCCCAATTCTCTGCAGTGCTGGCATCTCCATGATCCGCAGACTCGCCTTGATGCCATCCAACAGATACTCCACATCCTCCTCGGCCGCAAAATACTTGGGATCGATCTTGGGCCAGCCAAGTGGATTCCGATCCCGGAGCCAAAGCCGCCCCACGGACTCCGGATGGAACTGCATGACCAGCAGGGTGAAGTGATCCTGCTGCGCCTGCGCCAGTTCCCTGTACATCCTGTCATAGATCTCGTCCTTGAAATTAGCGCCCAACTTGAGGCCGGTGCCCTCGTCACTGGCCAGGCTCCCAGTGACCATGATCAGCTCGATATCTGGCCAATCCTTGGGCAAGGTAGAACGTGCGGTCTTAAGGAAGGCCAGTGCCTCCACTCCGCCAATGGAGCTCAGTCTGGTGGCGGGACTTCCGGCCAGCAGATAGGACAGCACCTCAGTGGGCGTGACCCTGGAGGTGAATGTCGTCTGGCCAGTGGTATTGGTCACAAAGGTGGGTCCAAAGTGGCACATGTGATCGTACAGCCGTCGACCCACGGGCAGCTCCTTAACAATGGGAATACCGATGGCCTTGAGGTTATCCTCTGGCCCAATGCCCGACAGGATCAGTAACTGGGGCGAGTTAAAGGCCCCTGCCGAGAGGATCACCTCCTTGCGAGCCTTGAATGTAAACGGTTTGTTCTTGTAATGGAACTCCACTCCGTGGGCGGACTTGGTGGCGTCGTCAATGAGAATGCGAGTCACCCGGGCGTACGTAAAGATGTGCAGGTTGGAGCGCAGATCCCGCACCGGTTTTATGTAGGCCGAATAGGCCGAGTGCCGTCGCCCGTTGAGGGTTGTGGCCTGGACATAAGACACCCCCAACTGTGATTCCCCATTGTAGTCGGTGCGCGGCAGTCCCGACTCCACAGAGGCCTCCACAAAGGCGTCCACCAGCTGGGACCGGAAACGTACATCCTCCACGCTCAGCGGACCACTGTGATTGTGATACGGCGAGTTCTCCAATCCCTGCAGCTGGGCATTCTCGCTGCGCAGGAAATAGGGCAGAACCTCGGCGTAACTCCAGCCGGGATTACCGGCCGCTGACCAGCCATCGAAGTCCCGCCGATTGCCACGATTGTAGATCATGTAGTTGATGGAACTGGTGCCGCCGAGAACCTTGCCCCTGGGCAGGGCACACTCCCGATTGTTCATGCCCAGGCAGGAGAGTTTCTGTGGCACTGACTTGTAGCCCCAGTTGGAGGATGTCTGCTGCAGATAACCCGCCAGCACAGGTGTCAAATGGGCTATATTCTCCACGCCACCGGCCTCCAGCAGGGCCACCTGCCACTGGGGATTCTCGGAGAGACGGGCAGCCAAGGAGCAGCCAGCTGCACCGGCACCAACCACAATGAAGTCATAGTTGGCCAGATCCCGGGGTGCTGCAAGCATAGTTTAGATGTCTCCTGTCATTCTATTCAAATATTTGGATTGCTCACCATTGGGTCGGGTGGCCTGCTCCAGAAGATTGACCAGTCCCACCTGGTTAAGCTGGTCCAGCAGCAGTCGGTTGACATCTGCCCGGGATCCACCGAGGACTAGAAGCAATACAAGCGGCAGGAGGTGGCCCATTGAGATCTGTGGTGGAGGTGCACCTGCTAATGCCGGCCAAATGAGAGGCCCTTGGCTGGGGAAGTTGCTTTTAAGCCATGGGGCTTAGCTTAGCTCCTGGGACGGAACTGGACCGGGGGGGCGGGATGACTCAGGTGGCGGGTAATAATGCCATAATGCCGCACACGCACCACACACAGATACACTTGCACCTGGGCAACGAGCTCCAAACACGGTTGTGGGTCTTTTGTTGTTGCCTCTGCGGCTGTTAATCCGCCGCCGCCCAAACCACCATATAAACCACATACCCTGTAATTCTTTCCAGGGAGTTATGGATTCGGTTTAGGGTTTATATTTTGGTTTATCGAAATTTATTGGGAGATTAACTAAATACATCGATATTTTAAAAGTATTATCGCACAGCTGACGATAGTTTTCATTTAATCAGAAAATTATATATCTATAATACCGTGTGTATTGATATAATGTCGATAACATAGCTTCTTATTATATTTCCAACTTTTAAAATGCATTTTACAATCATTTTAAATGTTTAAATATGTTAAAGAGTTCGACAATTGTCACTTTTATTTCATTTTCATCGATACTTTCTAAGATCGATACAAAATCAAAAGTATTTTTTATTGGGAATCTGGAAAATCACAGATTTTGTGTCGATCTGAATACACTTAGAATATGAATCATAAAATGGCTTTAATCATTTATGTATCTATTAAATATCGATAACTGAATAGCTTGAACTTTAATCATTTTAATATCGATAAAATGTGCAAAACATATTAGTTTACTGCGATTAAACCAAGGTTATACTATATTAAATATCCATTTTTATCGATACTATTATCTATATTAAAATCTTGATATAAAAATATCGATTTTATCGTTTTAATATCGCTGAAATATCGAAAACTTCTAGAAACTTTCGTTTACTGGAACTAAACCAACAATCCAGTATCTAAAACATGTATTATCATCAGTACACTTATCAAGATTCTTGTTAATTTATCGAAATATATAAAATCGAAAATAAAAATAGGGTAATTTGAGTAGGGAATACCACAGAGACCTCGAAATGCTCATAACGCATTCAATAATATAGTTTGATGAATGAATTGAAACGCCAGCCCCTACGGTCCCCAGGAAGAAATAAACCAATGAATGAAATTAAGCGCCGACACGGAAAATCGTTAAAGTTTATAACCAACTGAAGACCCAAGAACCAAATGGACTGGCAAATAGGAGAATGAAATGGGCCATTAGGCAAGGCAAAAAATAAAAAGTACAAAAAACCGCAAAACCTGAGGAAAATAAACAAACTAACGGCCAGAAGAATTAAGAAACCAACAACTTCAAACCGGTTAAAGAACTACAAACTAATTCAGTCGAAATTAGGATCAATTAGCAGTTAAACAAACAAAACAAAAAAACAGTGAGAATGGGAGCAAAGAATAGCCGCATTAGTTTTTGTTTCAAATTATAAGCTGTTTATTTTTGATAGAGATAGAGAAAAGTTTATCAGGTAATAATCACTTAAAAAAAATAGTACCTCCTTTACAAATATCGATTTATTTAAATAAAGTTAACACTCTGCAAATACACTTAATATATTCACCAGTAATCATCTTTTAATGCGAACAAAATACCAATTAGTTGCTGAAATTATTCGATTTTAATCTTGTTAAATGCGTTAAATTATTAATTAATTCGCAACTGTCGCAGCTACAGGGTATCCAGCCAATGCTAAGGCCACATTTCCTGGTTTGCCCAAAATGTGAAGGGAGAATGACAAGATTCTCACTTTGTGTTGAGTTCGTTTAACTTTTGGCGCGTGCTCCGCGGATTCCCACTGGGAGTGCACTCGAATTTCGATCTGAATACGTATTACGTATACCTGTACCATATAAAAATAAATACATACAAGTATATATGACACTCCCAGCGCTCTATTAATTTTCGAGTGCCCGAAAGGCATTGAACTTGATCCAAAACGCTGCTCGGTGGGAGGGAAACCCGTTTGCACTGGCTCAGATTTTGATATGGATTTGGGATTGTATCGGTGCGAAGTTATTAAGCTAGGTCATGACGTGATCGGGTTGGGATTGACCCGAACTGTTTTCGAGACCTCCTAAGCCCAGGGTACACTTAAAGAAATGGCGTAAAATCATTTATAAATTTAAAGAAGAAATCAAGCAAACTTCAGGAAATAAGGGTCTTTTGAAAAAACACATTAGAAAGCAAATATTGAAAATAAAAATACACGAAACTTTTACTATATTTATGTTGATCTTCTTTAAATAAAAGATTTTCATTATTGAGGTTATAATTCCCAAGTATTTTTTTTCGTTAGAACAAAATTTCTCTTGAATTCTTTAAAGGTGTTTATATTTCCCAACTTTTATTATATTTTTTATGTTTTTCAAATACAAGACATTCGTATTATTGTGTTTATAATTCCCAAGTATTTTATCGCTAGAACAAAATTCCTTTTCCTTTGATGTGCTTATAATTCCCAACATGTACAATATATTTTTTAAATATTTTTCTATTCTTATAATTCCCAAGTATTTTTTCTTTAGAACAGAATTTCTCTTGCATTATTTTGAGGTGTTTATAATTCCCAACTTTTATTATATTTATTTTATGCTTTTTCTAATACAAGCAATTTTTATTATTGTGGTTATAATTCCCAAGTCATTTTTACAATAGGAATTGAATTCTTTGTATATGCTTATAATTCCCAACTTTTATTTAAGTTTTAAAAATAAACCCCATTTATTTATTACAATCTTTTGGGATATACCTACTGAATAATATTACAACTGAATATTTTTATTACAAACCTAAATATTTTAAAAATCTCATAAGAAATGAAAGGAAAGTCTTGAAAATAATTTTATAAATAAATGTTCTCTGACCAAAACAAGCATTAAACCATAACCAATTATTTCTCGTTCATTCTCATAAAGTTATATATTATATGCATATTTATTTTAAGCCTAGAAAAAAAAGAGAATGGAGCCTAGGGTTAATTAAGTAATAACTAAATATATATCTAGTCTCTGGCATTTCGAAAACACTTCTAAACCAGTTCTAGAGGGACGATAGTTGTTTTTATGGGTCCCAGTGTGCCATTCGCTTGGCCCCAACTTTCGTTTTGCATTTAATTGACCCATTTACATGAATCGTTCGATCATTCGAGTAAGATCGCCAATCAAGCTGTTCTCCGGTGAAGAATCAGCTCCATTCGGATCGGATCATGTCCGCCGCCTTCTCCCCGATCATAATTGCCGCCGCATTGGTGTGTCCGGTGGATGGTCGCGGGATAATGCTGGTGTCCACCACACGAAGCCTTCGCATGCCATGGACCTTTAGCTGGTGATTAACCACAGTGGTGGGATCACTCTCCGGTCCCATGCGACAGGTGGCCACCTGGTGGTGCAGCGTATAGGACATGGTCCTGATAGAGCATCGCCAGTAATCATCCGAGGCAAACTCGTGGCCCTCACAGCCCGGCACTGGTTTGTCCAGCAACCTAGTGCCAATGGCCTGCATGGCCGGCATTTGGGAGATCCTCAGTGCCTCCTTGATGCCATCCAGCAAGTGCTCAATGTCCGCCGGCACCGAGAAGTACTTGGGATCGATGCGTGGCCACTCCAGGGGATTGCGATTATGCAGCCAAAGGCGTCCCACGGAGGCGGGATTAAAGTCCATGATCAGGAAGCTAAAGTGGTCGCGCTGCTGGAGCGCCAACTCCTTGTACATCTTGTCGTAGATCTCAGCCTTGAAGTTGGCACCCTTAGCGAGGGCAGTGCCCTCGTCACTG
>VNJV01000445.1:0-14705 GCA_008042635.1 Drosophila nikananu | reverse complement strand
AAAATATTTAGATTTAAAAAAATTATGTCATTTTAGTTTTTAGTTTATTTCATCTCAGAGTCTAGTTTATTTGAGAGCTCATCACTGGAAAAACTAAAAGAGACTTTGTTTGGGAAAAGATAATAGTAAAGCAGTTAACCAACCAGCGCTGCCAGAGTGTTCGTTCATGAGTAACCTGAACCAGTGCTGCCAGTATTTTCGGTATGACCATCCATACAGTAAAATCCGGTTATAGCAACAGACGATTTTACGTCGTTATACCCGGAAGAAACCCTAACCGAAAGGATAAAGAAAAGGATGGTCATTTTTATCTATGTTATCATCCATATTGCAGATTGTTATACCCTTGCAGGGTATTATAATTTTAGTCAGAAGTTTGCAACGCAGTGAAGGAGACATCTCCGACCCTATAAAGTATATATATTCTTGATCAGCATCAACAGCCGAGTCGATCTAGCCATGTCCGTCTGTCCGTTTCTACGCAAACTAGTCCCTCAGTTTTAAAGCTATCTGGATGAAACTTTGCAGATATGCTCCTATATGCTCTCACTGCTATATATGTCGGAACGAGCCGGATCGGCCGACTATATCATATAGCTATATAGGAAAGATCGGTAAATTTTAATAAAAAAAATTATAACTTGGCCAATTTTTACAATATTTGAATAAAATTTGAGATATGGCCATTTTGTATTATTTTTGAATTTCGGTTTTAATTTGATCAAAATCGGACAACTATATCATATAGCTGTCATAGGATCGATCAGAAAATTTTGATGAAAAAATCGAACTAAGACAATTTTTTACATATTTTCACAAAATTTGAGACATAGACATGTTGTATTATTCCAGAATTTCGGTTTTAATTTTATTCAAATCGGACCACTATATCATATAGCAGCCATAGGTATATACATATATGTATATGAATTCATGAAATTCGTTCGCAACATTTTTCGCTCGCAACATTTCTCGTTCGCAACATTTTTCTTTCGCAACATTTACCTTATGTCAGTACCCGAGAAAACGAAAAAGTCAGAAGATTTTTCTTCTTCTTACTTACTGCAAGGGTATTTAAACTTCGGCATGCCGAAGTTAGCTTCCTTTCTGGTTTTAAATAAGATATTTTTCACTGAATACATTGGCATTATTTCGCTGAATTTTTCAGTTATTACTCATAAGACTGTTAGCTTTTGTATTCAGGTGCATTATTGACTCTCAAAATGTTAAATGTGAACATTAAGAACCTTCCTCACAGTCTCATGGCTCACTAGTTTACCGCAATCATTTGTAGGTCAAATGCCAATTGTCTGAGGGTGGTTTGCTGGTTATTGAAAATTTGTTTCAAAATTTTTGAATGATTGCGTCTAGAAAGTTTTGGTGGTATGCCTGCTGACATGTTCAGCTGGAATCTGTTTTCCTCTTCAGCTTGTTTTATTATACCCTTGCAGGGTATTATAATTTTAGTCAGAAGTTTGCAACGCATTGAACTAGACATTTCCGACCCTACAAAGTATATATATTCTTGATCAGCATCAAAAGCCGGGCCGATCTAGCCATGGCTACGTAGATTTAGCTATTTCCCGCAGACTTTCTGTCAACACTGGTTCTAATATTTTTCATAATTTGCATTCCTTTATTCCTAATTGTCCACAAGTTATAACGAGACGAAAGACTTTACAGTCAACTGAAAACCGAACCACAAAGTCGATTGCGCGATCTCCGTTTTTGGCACGCGTCACTTAAAATTTGACTGCCGGGAGATGAACATGGAAAGTGAAGCGAAAAACGATTTGATTGATGAAGAATGCTTGTTAAAGCAGTTCTTAAGTGACAATAATATAAGCGTTGGCGTCTTAAAATACCTACTAGGTAAGTAAATAGTGAATGTTAATATAATTAAAAAAGTAGAAAATATTTTTGTAGTGTGAGAGGAATTTGTATAATTCTAAAGTCCGTGTGTTTTTTTTAACTGTAACCTTAAAATGTAAATAGTTAAAAAAATATAAGTTTTTGTAAAAAATAGTGGTACTTTGTGAATATAACGTATATAACGTAATTACGTTACCTTTTCATTGGTACTATATACGTATATCTAAAGATTTAGTAATTGCCTTGCGCACAGTCTAGGTGCACATTGTCACTACGTAGATGGCCGTCCACAGAGATTTGTCCGTTTGACCTTTTTTTCAGTGATTTAGATTTTAGATTTTCAGACTTTGGGTACGTTTTTATTTTAATTTAAATTTCACCTTTTTGCGTTGAAATGTTAGGTTTATTGAGTGCTTTATGACTAATTAAAACAATTCGAGTTTATCACATGCTTAATTCTAGCTGGAGTGCATTTCCCCTTAGACTGGGAATAGCTCATTGTAGGTGAAGTTCTCCAGAATTTTTGTCGTGATGACCAGGAATTGGGCCTGCAGGGCGCTGGCAATCGGGGCGATCAAGTCGTTGGTGAAGGTCTCGAAGTTCTGGTTGATAGTGTCATTAATCACATCCCCCAAAACCTTGTCCCCATTGAAGAGATTCTCGAGCTTCAGATTTCCCTTGCCTGTACGAATCTTTAGGAGGAACTCTCTAACGTGCAAGTAGTCCAAATCATTGATGCTCTTAATATCGTACTGTACCCTCACATAGGCCACAAAGTTGGTGAAGTTTCCGGTGAAGGGTCCACTGCCCTTGACGGGCAGTGCCAGGATATTGCCATTGATCTCGTAGAGGCCGTCACCATGGAGATGGGGCAGAATCAGCTCGAAATCGAATCTGCGGGTTTGGGTGGATGCGCGCAGCTTGGTGATCTCGAAGTTTGAGGCCCCCATAATGTTAAGTTTCTTGGCCTTCACAGTAAGGCCAGCAGATCCATCCAGAATATTCAATTCCCCGATATAGAGGGGCTCTAGGGGCGGGACATTAAGTTCCTTGATACCCTTGGCCAAATAGGGCCGCAGGTTGTGGACACTGCTCTTCAGGCACTTCGAGAGCTCCGGCTCGTTGCGGTGGCAAATCTGAATGTAGTCAGCTGGGGAAGAGAAGTCTGGTAAGTGAACCGAAGCCAAGGTGTCCAAATTGTTAGCTTACGCAGCTGGCCAGAGCTGAGACCCAGGAAGCAAATCATCAGGGATGCCACAATAAGTGAGGACTGCATTTTGATTTTGTCGATTGGAGTAATTTCTGCAATGGGGAAAGGTTTCTTAGTTAGTTGATTGTCTTGATACCACAGCAAATTACTTTATATTATACTGGAGTCACGTGGCCCATTAGGCTGCACCACAGACACCGCGGGCCACAGCCCATATACTAAATGATCACCCTCCCATTTCGATCAACATCTCAGGGGCTTGATTATAGGAATAATGTCGCTGCGACGCTGTCTAATAGATGGGAGGAGCTCGCAGACTGCCCAATTACTGTCATTTGTTGCCCCTTTTCTAAGCAGGTCTGTAATTGATTGTCTAATTGTACATTTTTCACAAATGACCAACACAGGTTAAACACATTGTACAAGTAATGGAAATTTTTCACATCTTTAAACGGTAATTTGTTTTTAAATTTTAACTATTGAGCTAAAATGTTGGTTGGTGCTTAATAACAAAACAAAATAAAAATATTAACAGGACCTCTTATTGCTAATAATGAAAATGTAAATAATTAAAAAGCAATCAATCAATTAAACTTGTTGTTTGGGAACTTTCAAAATAGTTTCGTCGCATTTAAAATGTTCGATGGATTGACAAGCGACGGGTTGATCCGTACAACCTTTTGCTTCACATTCCAATATTTCGAGCTTCTCAAGGATACTCCGTAGAAACTTACACAAAAACCGAGCTGCGCTTTAAATTCGGTTCGCTTTTATTTGCGTTTGCACTGGCTTGTTGTCTTTTTAGAAACTGGCGAGGCTGCTCTACGTTCTCGAGCTGTTTGAGCCGGGTGTTGTTTTAGTAACCGTCAACGGATCGTACTGAATGCTAAGTTGTTGAGACCGGCGCGTTTTATAGCAAAAGTTACGCGGCGATTTACATGAGAGCTTGCGGAGTCAGACTCGCACGACGTAGAACTCGCACGCCCCGCAAATCCCCGCCAGAATTCGCTGGGCAAGCTCAGAAAGTCAGTTGCCAAGAGAGCGAGGGACGCAAAAACTGTTTAATAATAACAATAATAAAGGCTAGGGTGTTTTCATCCACACAAATGCACCACGGTGACAAACCCCCGCAGATAGTCAAGAGGGAAAATTGACAGTTGCCTGGGAAAATGCAGACTCCATTCTATGTCGGAGCTGGCACACAGCGCTGGCCCTGCCACCCAAAATAATCCACCGAATAAATGCACTTGGAAAAAATTTAATCTTGTAAATGTAAATGTAATTTATCATGGGGAAGTCAAAGTTTACATCCCGTCGTAATTTAACCCAACCAATATTGTTTAAATATTTTGCAATGCAATCTTATATAGTCCGATCTGGCTCGATACTAACTGCACCATAATTTATTCGCACAAACGGATTGTCCAAAAAGTCATCTTGCTTCTTAGTTGAATATTATTTGTTTGATCTCGCGCTCATCTTAATGTCACCCAACTCTTCTGGAAATGTTTATTATATATACTATGATTTTTGTCGAGCTAAGGACTTAATCATCAATTTAATGTTAAAAATTGTCAATATATTCGAAAAATAACTGTCGTTTACATATCAAATAATATAAAAATAAATTGTATATAGTCTTAGTTTTTGTTGTTTTTAACATTTTTATCATTTTTATCATTTTTATTTACTTGTCGTTCAGTGTGTTAAGAGGCTGGGCTGGGGCTAGGAATCGTTTTACTAGCTGTCGTGTCTGTCGCAGTTACGCGAACATCTTTGATTCCAGGGGGACGTGGGTTGACAATCTGCTAACTCTGGAAGTCGCGGCGCGCGCTTGGATTGCATAAGGTCGATCCCCTGTCGAAAAGCTTTCCCCGGCTCGGAATCTGTGGGGATCGCCAGTTTCCTATGACATGGTTCGATGCGGCGGCTGATTGGGGATGGCGGAAAATTGTTGAGGCGCACGCAACTTGAGAACCAGGCAGAGCCACTTTCCATATAAGAATTAGCTAATTTGACATGTGCCAAGATGTTGCTTATTCGTCGTTTATTATTCAATCGGATGTGGTGACTTCCTTGGGTCATAGGGGTTTGAATTGTGGATGCCATTACCTTTGAAATGCAGAAGGATAAGTGCTGCTAGTCACGAGGTTGCTTCTTGTGCCAACTTTCATATACGGGAAGTACAACACAGATTTTCGTTATATTATTTAATAGTCATTTATCTTTTAGTTATCCATTTGCTTTTTAATGCTCTGCACTATTAGAAAGAAAAACCAAATATAAAACTCCGAAAACACAGAAATCGCCTGACCTCCTCCGGTTATTCAAGAGCCTTTTTCTCACACTTTTCATTCATACAGATGGCAAAGACCTTGAAATAGCATGCCCGACCTGAACGAACGGAAGACATTACGTGCATGTAATGATAACCCCGATCCCAGTTGCCTAATGCTAATCTGATGATATAGCAACTAGTTGAGTAACTTCTACGATCGTCTTTACTTGGTTTATTTAGTTTGAACTCTGTGCAATAAATTAGGGCCTAGGCTAGGGGAACTATATACATTTAATTTAGGTTGATCCACTCGTCCAACGGGATCTTGGCGAAAATACGATCCATAAAGTTGCGGATGACAAGGGTGAGTTTGGTCCGCAGCGCCGGTTTCATTTCCTTAAGCAGCTCCTGGGAGTTGGAGTTGATGAATAGATTCAGAGCGGCCTCTGTGGAGGGATAAGATACGGATTGCAAGTATAGTTCAGTTTCGAAAATTAATAAGAAATATTGTTTGCTGTGCTTTGAACTTACGTATGACCGAATTGCCGTTGGCGATATTATCCACTCCCATCTGGATTTCCTTGACGTTGAAGTCCATCTTGACCGAGTCGGTGGTCAGGTAGGTGCGTCCATCGGCCGCCTCATTCGCCACCGCCTTGAAGTAGATCTTGGCTTTCACGCCCTCTGCGAGACCAAAAGTCATTAGTATGGCGTTTATTGTCCCAGAATATCGGATAATCCGGATACCCACCGTACTCCCCCCAGTAGTCGCCGGCTCCGGAGGCCTTCACCAAGATCAGCACACCTGTGGATCGGTACTGAGCCTTGACGCGAATGCGCGGTATCTCGCACGTCAGCTGGAACTGCAGCGAGTCCAAGTCGGACCTGCCAAACAGATAGGCAACGTATGGATATTAATGGGCGCTTCTAATGGCAATGACAGTGACAATCTTCATTGTAATGGGCTTTGCCTGAAACTGTCATTTCATTCATTTCATGCGAAGATGAGCTGCTGTTTATAGTTTTTATAGTATCTTTTTTTTGTATCAACCTTGAAACTCTCTTAAGCCAAAGATTCGCTTATGTAAGAGAACGGTCTGAATACGGTTGCAGCCAGTTGACATGTCGTGGGACACTTGGCGAGACCAAATCAATACAAGAAACCAAAAACTATCAGTATTAGTATAGAACTTCGCGAAACTAGCCGACTCATGCCAAATGTCTCCCATACTTAGTTGTATTAACAAATACCTTTTAAAAAAGCTCTAACCAACACATCTAGTTCTTATATTTGTTTAGAAATGATAGTTTTTATTGGTGGATATTTTGGATAATGTATATATGTATATATTAGAACACCAGGGTATAACGCCACCGATAGTGCCGAAACCGATATTGGAACCGGCCCAAGACTGCTCTCCACTTAGGGAATCTAACGTTGGCACACTTTTCTGGCTCGTTTCTTGGTCAACGATCTGTGGGCCCGTCGACATTTTCTGTGTTTGTGTGTCTGCCAATTGAGTGCCAAGTGTCTATAGCCAAATTGACGGTCCCCGGTTGCTCAGAGTTGAATATGTTGGAGTTGCTATTGTTGGAGAAGCTGTTGTTCGAAATACCGTTGAGGTAAGCTAAAGTGCTCTTGGGTTTGGCTGTTGCATAATCCCAGAGCCGCCTAAGATCGAAGACCATCAGGGAGTAAGGAGTAACTACATCACACATATAATATTCTTATGATTTAATTAGCTTGTAGAAAATCTGATTATAAATTTAAAAAAAAATATACATGCCTCACAGCGTAAAGCCAATTTTTAACTTGAAATATGGATTGGATTGTGCCCTACTCTATTATTTAAAACGTTACTACGACACCTTAGGTTCCACGAAAAATTAGGTGTTACTCCCTTTAATAATTACTTTGCAAAGATTAATGTTCTCCAGTTAAGTGCCTACAACTTTTGTGGCGGGACTTTCCCGCTGATTAAAACTCCCCATAAAACTAAATTAATTGCAAATTACTAGTAGTGGTTAAAGCCTAGCACCCATTTCTACCGAAGCATTGGTCATTGCCCATCCGATTATTTCCAGATAAACCATGCCTTAGATTTCCCTGCGCACACCCACAATACTTGGGCCCAACCAGAATGGGCAAACACCTTGTTGGGGCAATTACGCGCTAAAAATACTTGTCGACTTAAATAAAAAAATCCCGCGCGAATACAAATCTAACTGGGCAAACATAAAACGTTCATGTTAGAGTTAAAGAACCATTGAAACGCGAATCGGCAAGTGCTCAATCGATTTCCCAGCGTGTGCCAAACGTTTTAGCCATAAATCAAGACTATGAGCTATGAGATATGCACGAGGCTATGGCCAGCCCCGCGACAAATGATCACAAGCTGAGCTCACTTGAATCAGCGCCCACAATGTTGACACAACGCCGGACGATCGAAGTGGAAATCGCGTGCTGGGAAACGTCGATTGAGTGGCCAACTGACTGATTGACTCACTGACCGATGGACTGGGCGTTTGAGCAAATTATCGGTACATTTAAATACACTTATATGTATCTACATCTACCATCTGTAGAACTTATTCCGCTAAGATTCTAGGACAAACGAAGCTGGCGACGAAAAACATTGAACTTTAAATAAATGTGTTACACCGATTCGGTTTCAGGCGACATAATTCTTAATTCAGCTAGGCGAAAGGAACAGATGCTTCATGCTACTTTGGAGCTGACTTGCAGCTTTGAAATACACTTAGTTTTTAAATATTAAGGATCACAAGCTCAGATAAAGCAATTATTAATACACATAAATTATTTAGAAGTTAAAAAATGTATATTTTCAGTCTTTTTTAATATTCATGTTAAGGTACTATTTCGCCTATTTTGGTTGTTAGAAAACAGTATTGCATACCCTTTAATTTAAAATAATACATTCAGCAATATATTCAAGCAATACCTTGTATTTATTTGTCGTCAAACACCCTAGTAATAAGTGTGCTTCAAGCCCCATTAAAAGGCAAAGTAATGACCGACTTAGAAAATAATTTAGAAGCGTATTAAATGCAAAATAGCACGTGTTTTTTTTTTAATTAATCACTGAGTAATTAAAAAGGGCATTAAAAATATAAATAATTCTTTTTTATAATGGGAAACGGAAGGAGTAAATAATGACAATAATGTCAATACTTTCCCTCTCACTCACTCGACGCAAGGAAGAAGTAATCGGAATATGTATTTGCTTACCTGACATTGGTCACCGTAATGTTGCTCACACCGTACGCTTGAATATTCCGGAAAAGGGCGCGGTAGCCATCCGGACCACTGCCCAGCACAATTCCGATTTCATCGATCATTACGGGCTCGATCTGTCAAGAAGATAATGATACATGTAAATCTGATGACTTATTTTAAGTAGAAAGTAAGTCTCTTGTTGATAACTATAAATATTTTCTGCTTCCGTTGACATCAGCGACTTACTATCTTAATTATATTTTAAAACCATAATGAAGGGATCTAGGATTCGAATGTTCTTCATTTTAGCCGCCGGATAATGCCTGTTCCGCCCAAAAGTGCCACTCACCTCGTAGATGTCCAACTCCGGAACTCCCTTCTGAAGGTAGTGGACCAGCTTGTTGCCGCTCTCCCGCAGACAGTCGTTGATCTGGGCCTCGTCCCGGGGACATTGTTGCAGGTAGTAGGCTGGAAAACATTGCATTCGAGCGGTGAGACAATGGCTAGTAATTTAACATGCCAAGCTCTCTAATTGCCAGATTTTGCCTATTCACGTATGCATTGTTACGCTGCCGGGACTGAGTTCGTCAACAGGGGCTTACAATGAAACTGAAGATTCACTTTCCTCGCGGTAATTGCGCTTCTCAGGCGAGTGCGTCAGGGGACGTGGGTTCAAGTTCACAATTACCTCGCCGGTCTCACAGCGGATAATCGCAGGGAACAAGTCCGGCCTGCACTTGGAGTCAAAATGCTACTGGTGACAGGTTTATTGCCGGGGCAATTAACGTGGTTATGTTACGGTGGACAGGGGATGGCAACCATTAGCGCGGGGCGTGCTGGTTTCTCTGGGGTTAAAGTTTGGAGCAACTGCTAGTCTTAGTCTTTGTTCTGTTCTAGAACTGCGAATAAAACCAGCCAATAGAACCTAGCCTTGTTAGAACTTAAGAATTTGCTGCGAAATGCATTTCCTAGAAAGGTTTTCTAAACCCTATGGCATCCCATCTCTAGGCCTTTATTTTGATCTGAGTTGTAAGCGGTAACAGGGAAGAATACTATTTTTACGGACCAATTTCAATTCTAATGCATTTTTAGGGTAGTTTTTAAGTGTGCTACATATTGTGCCACAGTGTTCAGAATTACGATTGAACACATTAATCGTTTTAAATTATATTCCCTTTGATCCACCGAAAACTAATAAACGGGGGTAGTTTTATTTCATTTTATTCAGGTATAACCTGAAAGAAGCTCAGAGATGTATCTTGGCACGTTCTCTATTCTGATTTTTAAAAGGATTTTTAGTGCTTAAGTACTTCTAGGCACTTAGAGACAAATAAAATGGCAACTTCTACACTGAACTCAGCTCGCACTAATAAAGCTTTTTGTAAAGTGATTACCCCGCTTTCAGAGTTATCTGCAATTTGGATGTGGGCAACCGGGTGAAGAACCGCAGAACCTGAACTATTACCCTCGGAAGCCGCGGCCATCCATTGCTATTCTGGGAACCACTTGCCAGCTGCGGTGTTGGCCAACTTTCGTTGTTGCCGAGGCACGTCTCGGGGGTGGTAATTAATCAGTGCCAAATCCACGGGTCGGTGGACGTGTCTAAGGACCGGCTGGAAAGTCAGCGCAGCGTTTGATGTAACTTAGAAAGCCCCGACCAAATAGGTATCACTTATTATGTAGTTTGATCGCTACTTACGCTGCTCCTGGGTCAGGGCAGTGCCCAGCATGGTGACGAGCAAAACGAATCCAATATTCCGGCACATTTTATGGTTCGGCGTCTGCATGAAAGTACAAGTTGCAGAAATATTGATGAGCGTTCGCTGTGTTTCACTTTTGGCTAGTTTCGTAATTGATTAGCACGTTTCGGGCGCTCTCTTCTGTCTGCGATTTATGTATTTGTCTATGGATATATGCTAATTTCGGTTAGATGACGTCGCAGCTTGTTGGTCTTTACGAGCGAAAGCGAAAACAGTCGGGAAAGAATTTTGAACGCCGCAACTCGAAATCCGAAATCTGAAATCAGTGCGGGTTTCACTTTGGAGCGGAAATTCTTTCGTTTTGGGCTGGAAGTGGGTCAAAGAGCCAGGGCCCAACCAGTTCACTGTTTGTTCTTGAATAAAGAATCCGACTGTCTCCGCTGTACTGTCTTCGGTCTTCAGCTGCTTTCTTCGGCTGCGCTTACTTGCGTCCAACTTTCACGCGACTCGGCTGGGGAATGAGCTCGCACTGCGTTGGTCCAAGCCATTTTAACCAACAAGAAGTCGGCTCGAAAGCCCGACGAAAATGCAGCGAAAGAGCCGTGGAAAGAAAGACGAACAAAAGGCCTTTCTGCCACACCCCAGAAATCGGTCTCAGTAGACAGGTCGTCGGCGTTATCATCGCGGCACAGAAAGAAATTATCGAAACTTGGGGAAAAATAATTCAAAATTCAAATGGGAAAACTTGCTCTTCTTAGCATATGTTTCCAGAAAATGAAGGCAGCAAAGCTAGAAAACTTTAAAATAGGAAAATTTCGATTTTTTTTTTCAATTTTATTTTGGTTTTAAACAACATATGCATCATTTAATTCATTTTTTTACAGTGCTGTTCCGGTTGCCTGAGCTGGGAGCCCTGAAGGTTAAGTTTAAAGGGTCTCTGACTCGGAACCCAACCTCCCACAGCCGCGATTGCAGCCTGGTAATGAGGCTGTCATGAATCATCCGAGCCGCTTGGCATCATTAGCGATTTTCCAAGCTGGGATTAGCCTCGGTGCCTGGCTTTTCTCCGTTTGAGCCCACTGTTTCAGAGCTTCTGCCTCTTGGCCCATTTGTGGGCGCACTTCCACTCGCTGCCAAAAGGTCAAGACGTGCGATTAGAACCAAGTGCAGAGGTAATGGGCACTCATTACCAGGCCATTCAGACCCTCCAACCATTGAACCCGTCGCAGGCAGCCAGTGTTAACCCTAATAAATCAGAAGTATTTATTTGATCTGCCAGTCGAAGTATTGACAATGCAGACAAGCCCTCGGAATGAAATGCAATTGTCTTTGAAAACTGCTCAGAGAACTTTATGCGCTGTCCGGATTATTGACCATTGCGCGTTTTGCATTTAAATTGTACACTTGAGGTGGAAGCGTCTCGTGAGTCGTGTGCTACGGGGCTCTTAATAATTTCCAGGAACAAATAAATGTTAAAATATAATTGTTTTTTGAAGCTGCCAGGCCTAATAATTATTTAGCCCGGTGATTTGAAACGTCTAGCAGTTTAAACCAAATACTATAAACATTAATTTAGTTTTCGAATCGCAAAAAAATGTCGCAAAGATGTCAGTAAGAATGTTACAGTTCTGTCTCAGTATTAAAAATCTTAATAAGGTTTATGCACGCTTCCTGTGATTTTTGCGGAGCCACATTTAAAGCAAATTATTGTGAAAGCTATTTATGAAGGATGATGGAATTACATTTTACTTTTAGTTGCGAGTTCAATTTAAAAACATACCGTTAACACGAGCAAAGTTAAATACACAATAATTATCCAAATCATAACTTAAAAAACTTAAAACCAAATAAAAATGTACAAGGATATTTGGAATTTGTTTCAAGTTTTGCCAGTCATTTTAAATATATAGATATATCTTGTTTTAAATTGTACTCCACCTCGTTGCAAGAGTCATGGAGAATCGATTTTATCACCCTTCACTGTGAGCCCAGCGCCTGAAAGTATGCCCTGTGAAATGCAGTCCGAATAAAACTCGGAACCAGTAAAATGTATTACTTTACCTTACATACGATGTAGAAATGTACTTAAATTTGTAATAAAGAAGTTACTAAAACAAATAAAATTAATAATGTATACATATAGAGACTACACTAAAATGTTTGACTAGGGTATCTGAGCAGTATACATGAGTTGTTCTCTAAAAGCTGACCTAAATATTTATAAGGAATAAAAGACGATTTTTAGCTTTTCCTAGCAGATTTTATTATTTATTAAAAGGTACAACTCAAATCTCAAACATAAAATATAAAAATCAAGACTCAACGCTTCTGTTCAATTCCATTAGCATTCTTTATAATATGTATTTTTGCACTGATATCCACATTTATTACAACAAAATAGCTACGCACCTTTCAACAACTTTAATACAACTTATTTAAACAAGAATCTTAACAAGGTTTCGCATAAACACGCTGAATTTGCATTCATGCTAGTTCAAAGCAACTTAGCAATTTAATATATGGGTTGATTGGATAGTAGTCAAGGTGACACAAGATATGAGACAGTACGTTTGTAGTGCTTCACCTATAATGTGTTTTACGCTCAAAATACATACATACATAGCTATTTATCTTAAGATACTTAGTAAACAATTAAGTATTATCTGAAAACCTTATTGAGATAGATTTATAAATTGTATGGATAAAGTTCATGCCACTAATAGAAGTCAGAAAGATTGGATGCACTTTCCGATTCCTTTTTCCATTAAAAAATTTCACATTAAATTGATCAATTCCACATTTGTGGGAGTCGAACTTTTTAATGGTATCCTATTCTTCCTCGAGCCTGAAAATAATGAATTATTAATTAAACAAGTAAGGAGGCTAACTTCGGAACGCCGAAGTTTGTACACCCTTGCAACTTACAATTGGATCATTATAATTCAATCCAATTTGATCAAATGAAAAGAAGAACTAACAGAAATTATACAAAACATTTATATTCATATTACAGTTTACAGTTACAGTTTTGCATTTTCCTCTATATTTCAGTACTGATAATCTTGCTCCCCACTTCCAATTAAATTTCTATAACAACGGCAATCTGGAATGTGGGGGCAAAAAGTGGAAGATAGGGTTACAGAGAGCCCTTTCTTCCAGAAATAGCTTTTAGCTTATAGGAGAACCAGGAGATTTCTATGCAAACGTTTTATCAATATTATCGTTGCATAAAGCAATTCGCTTCAATCCTTAATTTTGATTTTCGATCTTTTTATATATTTATTTTAAACTCAATATATTATTATTATTTTATTTGTATTCTTAATTTTAATTCAGTGGACAAGGCCTCCTGTCCACCACTATAAAAAATGCGCGCCGTTTCTCTACCTCCAGGGTGCTGTGGAAAGAGAAATTTTCAGCTTTCATGGCTATTGGTTTGACTTTTGTTTCAATTGCGCAGGTGTTCGAGATCTTCTCTCTCCTACATCAGCTGATCAGGACTGGGGTGAGTTGTAAGCTCTAGAAGAAGCTCTCCTAACTAATCCGTATATTTTCCTTTTTCGATCCCAGCATGCTGCAAGGCCTCTGCCATGACTCGTAGGATAGCCAGGGGAGAGCCGGATCTCACACTGACCACCAACTGGCGCTCGGAAGCTTTGCTCAAGTAAGTGAACTAATTTTTCCAGAATTTTAATGGGATTTTATAATAAACTTTTTTCAAGTAATTTTCTTGAATTTGAACTTTAATTATTATTAATTAATTATTATTATTAATTATAATTATTAAAATTAATTATAATTTATTTATTATTTATGAAGAGACACAAAATATATTGAAAAACAAGTAAGAAAGCTACAGTCGTTCGTGAACGACTGTTATATACCCTGTACCAAAATATATCGACGCTTTTGCCCATCGCGACTTTTGTCTATTAGAGAAATGTAAACAAACTCGCTCTTTGCAAAACCACCATCATCTCATACACTTGCAAGTGCAAGACAGAGATAGAGATAACCCCTCTCTCTTTTTTGCGCACGGTAGTTAGTTTCTTGCGCTCATCAGTTTTGTTGTTGTTTTTTGGAATGCTCCTGTTGCTAGCTGTCAAATAGATAACACACTGAAAAGTAAATAACTTTTGTGTTTTTCACCCGATCTTTACCAGATTTTCGGTATTGATACATGTTCTACATATGCATGAAAATGCACAAAATGAAATTTCTATGGTAATATTTGCGGCTGCAAAATGTTTT
Organism: Drosophila nikananu; assembly: GCA_008042635.1. Classification (NCBI taxonomy): domain Eukaryota; kingdom Metazoa; phylum Arthropoda; class Insecta; order Diptera; family Drosophilidae; genus Drosophila; species Drosophila nikananu. The sequence goes on along the minus strand of VNJV01000445.1, from coordinate 156 downwards.
TATAGATTTGCGGGGGAGTGGGAGGGAAATTTTTAAATCTGAAACAAACTTGATCTGCGTGCAAAACATTCCGACCTACATACCGAATTTGGTTACTCTAGCTCTTATAGTTACTGAGATCTAGGCGTTGACACAGACGGACAGACGGACAGACGG